>NDGM011089789.1:0-11680 GCA_002564305.1 Octomys mimax
CAGGCATTGAACTCAGGCCCTTGAACTTGCCAGACAAGCACTTATTCTACTAAGCCATCTCCCCAGCCCCCTGCAATCCAGTCTTAGTGACTCCTCCAAAGCTCTTCTTTCAAGCACTGCCCCTTGAGGATGGTATCAGTAAGGATCACAGCTAACCTGTTCTGAGAGTTAGTTGTGTGCCAGGAACTGTTGGCAGTGTTTTATGTGCATTAGCCCATTGAGCCTCCTCAGTGCCCTTGGTAGGGACAGAGGGAGGAACTGAGACACAGAGAGGCCCAGTAGCTCGCCAAGGTCACACAGCATGGAGCTGGTGGTGACAGAGACACTGGGTACAGAGCGTGCTCTGGGAAACTCTTCTGCAGGCAGGCACCTGACTTCTGAGATCCCGTCTTCGGTATAGCTAGCACTTTCCTCTCTTCAAGACCTTTCACAATATGGTCTGTGCTTCCTCTGTGACAGGGGCAGTGGTAAAATGGGAAGGCAGTACAATATGGTCTGTGCTTCCTCTGTGACAGGGGCAGTGGTAAAATGGGAAGGCAGTGACATTGCCAGCATACATTTGATACCAAGAGCAGATGAGGAGCATCATGCAGGGGCAGCTGGGAGAGGGGAGGACCCCAAATGTCCTGGCCTGGAGCCTGGCCAGGGGCATATTAGCGTTAGGGCAGCCAGTGCAGAGCAGCGGGGAGCGATCCATGAGCAAGGTGACCTGGAGGCCGGCACTCTCGGAAGGTGCCCCTTCCTCCCAGAGCAGCCAACAGAGAGAGTTCTCCGGAAATGCAGCCTGGCAGGTGGTAGTGGATGCTAGCCGTAGTGAATGGTTTTATAGCATATATATATATATATATATATATATATATATATATGTTTTTGAGAAATATTGGGAATTTTGTTTTTTTGTTTTGCTATTTATGGGAATTGTACGTGGAAGTTTACAACTCAAATTGAGTTTTTGGGAGGCCTCATAGTGAGCTATACCTTTAACCTTTGTTAGTTTTTATTTGGAGACCAGATTTTGCTAGCTCTCTGAAGTTGTCCAGGCTGGGCTTGAACTTGTTATCCTTCAGCCTGAGCCTCCCAGAGTTCTGGGATTACAGGTGTGTACCACCAGGCCCAGGTTCAAGACATAGTAAAGCAAATAGGAATAGCGTGGGTGGTATGGAATTATGGGAAACATTGCAGAGATAGCATGTGAACATTAGTTTGAGGGCTGCTACATTAATGACCAAAGACCCATCAGGTATATCATAACTTAAAAGTGAAGGGAACAGGGATTTCTTGCCTCACTCCCAACTTCTACCCATGGCTTGCACATTGCACACTCAGCCCCTATGCCATTGTACACTCAGCCTGTATGCCATTGCACAGTTGGCCTGTATGCCATTGTACACTCAGCCTGTATGCCATTGCACACTCAACCCATATGCCATTGCACACTCAGCCCATATGCCATTGCACACTCGGCCTGTATGCCATTGCACAGTCGGCCTGTATGCCATTGCACACTCAGCCCATATGCCATTGCACACTCAGCCCATATGCCATTGCACACTCAGCCTGTATGCCGTTGCTCACTCAGTCTGGATACCACATGATGTGCTGTACTTCTGCTTGCATCTGCTCGTTTTATTTTTAACAGTTGCCAGTTGTTGCTTGAGAGTCACTGTGTCCTCACTTCTAATGTGCAGAACATTGATGTTCACTAGGGTAGCATGATTTGCAATTTATTTTTTAAAGAGAAAAAATAATAAAAATTACTAGAAACAGTGAAGAATTTTGCTAAACAAAATAATAGGAGTTCAACCATGGTTATTGTATTGCATAGTGTTGGCTTCAAATTAGTTGTTTAGATTACCATATATAAGCATGTAAAATTGGTTTAAAAAAAGTATAAGAAATTAAAATGAAGAAGAAAAAAAAGGTTAAGCATGAACCGCTCTTTTTCATGGCTGGCAGAAATCAGCAGTGTGATTATCCAAGCTGCCCTGTGTATGTTTGTGAGCATATCCTTTCCCCGTTCTTCTGTCTCTTGCCCTTTTCCTCATCCCAGGTATTCCTTCCTGTGAGCAGATTCTTTCCCTTTCATAGCGTGTGTTGTATCTTTCAGGTTTTATTTCCTCTTTCAGGCTCTTACACTAGGTGAGTTGCGCTTTAAAGGACTACCCTACCCATGTTGTTCTGTCAGCCCTGCCAATGACTCTCCTGCGAGGACCTGGCTGGGAGGCGGGTGTGCTCTGTGGGACTTCGAAGACTGGCTGCACACCTGGTGCTCACTCATTTGGGAGAAGCATCCACATTTCCCCCCTTTCCTCTTTTCTGCTGCCTGGAATACCTTTGTAATGGCTGGAATTCTGGTAGCCGTCTTGAAGTGTGAGGCATTGTTGAAGACTGAAGTCAAATGCTGGGATGGTGGAGCAAAATGAGAGAAGGAGTACGAGGCCCCGATAACCATGGCGCTGTGCGTTCCTTGGATGTCTGCCTTGGAGCTCTTTTACTTGTAACAGAAATAATTTTTTTCCTTAAACTTCTAATTATTTGACTTTTTTTTTTATTAAAATGGCCAACCTCAACTAACTGGTAGGAGAAAGAACATCATTTTGGAAAACTTGAATGTAGGTAACAGTAAAAAAAGCATATGAAAGCTTAAACATAGGGGTTTAATTTTTCACTTAAAAATGGAGAAGGATCGGGGCATGGTGGTACATGTCTGTAATCTCAGGTGGGACAGGAGGACTGCAAGTTCAAGCTCAGCCTGGACAGCTTAGCATCTTAGTGAAACCTTGTTTCAAAACAGCAACAACAACAAAGAAAGCGTTGAGGATGTAGTTTGTGTGAATGTCAGGGGTTCAACTCCCAGTACTGAAATTAAAAAAGCAGAAGAATGTGGCTACTGAACAACGTCATCCAGAGCCCAGGCTCTCTGCAGCCTTATTTTCTACCCTTAGCCCCTGGCGGATAGGCTTTTGTCCTCAGGTCTGCAAGAAGTCTGCTGGAGCAGTCTACACAGGAAGCAAGAAAGATAGAGAAGTGCCGAAGTTCTTTTTACCTGGAGGAGGACTTGCCTTCCCCCATGTTGCCCTGGCATCTCACCCTCCACGACCCCACTTTCTACGTCTGTGGTGAGGCCCATTCTCTTGAAATCAAGGGGGCTCTTCTATCTGCTGAATTCAAGGACTTTGTTCCAGGGAAGAAGGAACTGAGGCAGCACGGGTGCTGTGGAAGTTGAGGCTTAGTGGCAAGGTGGACTCCAATACCACAAGGCTTGCTGGTGGAAGAGACAGGCTTTGAACAAAGGGCCGACTCCCAGCCGGGCTCTCCTGCGCTCAGCTGCCCACACGGAGAGCTCATGCCTTAGCTTTCCTGTGCTCTGATTTTGTCCCACACTGTCAGGGATTTTATACAGCAAGACCTCGATTTCATAGCTCATGGGACCAGAGGGTCCTGAAATACCCGCTGCTGGCTGTCCACTTAGTGTCCCAGAGCAGCTCTGGGACAGCGATGTTGGAATGACGGAATTGTTCTGTGCCATCTAATGTAGCAGATGTGTGGGACTGTTAAGCACCCTACAAAGGGCCCCTGTGGCTGAGGGCCTGGACTTTCCATGGGATTTAACGTAATTTTGCATGCATAGCTAGGGGCTGCGTGTTGGACCTCAGCATAATTCCTCAGCATCAGAATGTCCTTCCTACAGTACTCCTGAGTGCTGAGAGTTAGTCAAATTCTCAGGAGACATTTTTGGGGTATGCTGTACCACCCCATTCTAGGAGCTCTAAGAGCCATGAACTTTGCTTCCAGATCCCTTCCCCGCCCCTCCCTTCCGCTCTCTTGCCTGCACCCAACTTGCCTTATTGTAAGAAAACACAGAATAAATACTTTGCCTTAATACTGCGTCTAAAAAGGTGAGATTATTTTAGCGCATGTTCATCTCACAGCAACTGGAAGAGACCTGTACCTCTGAAATGCAGGCAGATTTGTCTCTTTATTTTAATTTAAACTTTCTGCAAAGCTTTATTCCAGAGGGGCTCAGTCCTTCTTGGCAGCCACCTTCCTCATGGTGGCCAGCACATTGCTCAGTTCCTCACTCTTCCTCTTGGCACGGATGTGCATCCCCATCCTTTTCTTGATGAACTTGAGGGCGCGGTTGTCCTTGGAGACCCTGCCTGCACGAACTTGGTGTGTTTAGTGAGGTGTCCAAGATGGCGGCTGTGCCTCGGTTTGCTCACATTCTTAGTCACTTTGTGGCCCTTGTTGAGGCCCATGGCTGTGGGATGGTGGAGGGCCAAGGCTGCTGTTCTTTGATGGTTGTAGAAGGACCCCAGATTTGTCTTTTGCACTTGTTACTTTGGTTTAAAAGGGAAATATCTTGTTGAGGTGATTTCATTTCTTAATGTTATTACAGATTTTTGGATCTTCATCAGAAATATAAAACCATTCTAGCTTACTAGTGTTGCCCATGTTGTTCCCTTGCAGGGGTGACTCTGAAAAAAATCACTACCAGGAGAGTGTGTTGGGCTCTCAGGACTGTCATGCCTTCTCTGCTGGGGAGAAGAGAAGCCCAGGGACCTGTTCTGGCATCTGTCCTAGCTTCTGGTCTTTGAAGACTCCTTAGTAGCTGGATTCCTAAAATTGGCATTTGGGAAATCAAAATAGCATCTAAGTACCTCGATCCTATTCTTTAGAGTTTCAAATGAGGCTCCCTGCAGTTTGTGGCATGCGTGACTCACAGTGTTTTTGTTTGTTCTGTTTTGCTCTGCCAGGCTTTTCACCACAGGAGAAGTAAAGGGCATGATTGGCTAAGGAGCTCAGAGCTTCCTGGTGGGCCTTGACATGTTGGCAGAAGAGATCAGGATTGGGACCACCTGCAAGCTTAGGCTTTTCCTGTCCTTTGTGTCAGGTTGGTTCTGCTTTTTCTGGCCCAGTAACATCTCCCATCATGCTTTTTGGTGATGCTTTAGCATTCACCCTCACCACAAGTTTTGCATCCTTCTGCCTATGTTCCTTCCACTGCAAAAGGCTCCAGGCCTCATCTCCATGGCTGTGTGGCCACTTTTTCAGTGGCCACATGGGAAGGTCTAAAGGTCTATCTTTCTTCAGAGTTTGGAAAAGATGCTTGGGGTCAAGGCTGCTACGGTTTGCCTCTGGTGTGTTTCCCAAAGCCTTCTATGCATGAAGGGTGGTTAGATCATGGGCTTGCTATGCTCTTGCACTGAAGTAGCCCTTGGATGAGCTGACAGCTGGCTTGCTGTGAGGAGAGAGAGCCTGGAGAGAGACGAGTGAGAGCCTGGGGAGAGGCAGGTCTGAGCGCCCCCTAGACCTTTGCTTCTCCTCTGCTTCCTGACCACCATGACACCTGTGCCTGTCTGCTGTGCCAACCAGGGACTGAACCTCCTGATACTGTGAGCCTGAATGAACCTCTTCTCCTTTCAGGTGTGTGTGTTGGGTGTTTTGTCCCAGTAATGAAGACACTGACTAAGACAAAGGCTTAGTATGATGATTTCCAAGGACTCACAAGGTGCGTATCTTTTTGGTGCCAGGCCCTAACTTCCTATTATTAATTTCTACGGTCTGATTTGGAAGCCTCAGGAAGAAGACAGTAAATCCCTTTAGCTTTAGTCTTCTATTATTCCAGAAACAGCACCATTTTTGTGTGTCTATATCACTCAGAGCCAAAAAAGAATCCAGGAAGGAAAACTGAGCTCTTCACAGGAATGGGTGTGCGGTTGCTCATTTGCAAACAGCCACCTTTGCTAATGGGCTATGGAGATGTTGACACCTAGAATTACCATTTTATTTCTATTTATTTATTTATTTTTTAGAGTTATCATTTTAGCACAAACCCTCATACAATATGCATAGGCCTTCGACACACACAATGCTGTGCAGCAGTTGTTAATGATATCTATGCTTGAAAATAATAATGGCTATTGAATTAATCCATAAAACTAAAGTCAGAAAACTTTCTTTACCTTCTACTTTAAAATTAAGAAGCAGATGGCCGTCTGGAGCCGTATATTTCTTGTTGTTGTAAGTAAATGCATCCACAGGAGCTTATTTTATGCTAAAAGCCTCCATCTGCTAGATGCAATCTTTTTGTACCTGTAGAAAAATGAATAAAATAAGGACCTGCTCACTTCTGACCTTGATTCTCAGAGAGATCATGCACTTACGCTAGCTAGCTTTTTTCCCAGACAGATGTTAATCCTAAGATGATAGCACTGTCCTCTTTTGACGGTTTTATCGCGTTACCCAAATGGGGGTGAACTGGGCTTCATGATATTTCTGGTTTGCATATGTTTGGTTGCTATTCAGGGAGTGAATTTCCTTTTAATGAGCAGCGCACTGTGGTCCTTCCCAGCATCTTTTCTTGTTGTACAAATACTTTAGCATCCTTTGACTCCTTGGCCTTTTCACCAAACATGAAGAAAAAGTCATTAGACATGTAAATGGCCTTAAAAAAATCCTCCGTGGGTCACAAATCTATTTATTCATCAGGGGGAGGGGAAGTAAGGGAAACAGAACGAGTCACTGCTATTTGTCCTTATTTTTTTGGACCCAGCCCCAGTGGCTCCGTGTTCTTCTTCCTGCCTTCTGTTCACCACCATCAGCGCTACATTGCTCAACACTCCGTCATCCTCCTGGGACTGCGTTTCCTTCCCAGTGACTCTCTGTAATGGGAGTGTCATTTCCACGGCGTTCATTGTCATTCAGGTCTCCTTTGGTCCAGGCATGTTGCTTCTGCCTTTGCTCTGTTCTGCATCAAGCCGGAGCTCAAAGAAGCCCCTTCGAGGCCACTCTTACTTTACAAGTCAAAAAAACCCGAGGCCAGAAGAGAAGCCAACAGCCCAAGGCCAAACCTGAGCTGGACACAAGTTTTCTCCCCCCTCTGACATACAGATCATGAGAATCACACAGAGAAATTATGCGAGTCTTAAGCTTTGAACGGAGCACCAGCATACTTGACTCCAAACAGAGGTTTCACAGGCTTTCTTGGTGTTGACCTTGAGCAAAGCAGAATGCACAAGAGTGCTCATTAAAGAGTGCAGTGCGGCGGAAGCTTGGTCGTGCTCCGATTCTCATTGCAGTCACTCCCTAACTCAATACATATATTTCTAGTGATGGACAGATTTCTGTTGTTACAAAGAATGACTGAATATATTTTGGGTGAAAGAGAGAGCTCTTGCTTAATGAAAGAAGACTGGGCTATATAAAAAATTAGCAATATGAGCTGGGTCTGGTAGCACAGGCCAAAATCCCAATCTTCTAGGAGGCTGAGACAGAAAGATTCCAAGTTTGAGCCCAGCCTGGGCAATTTAGGGACTTAGTGAGACTCTGTCTTGACATAAAAAAGTTTAAAAAGGACTCGGGATACAGCTTCTTGCAAAGGTCTCGGGGTTCAATCCCAAGTACTGTTAAAACCCAACCAAACAAATAAGCGAACCGCAGTGTGACTGTTATGGTTTGTGTCTAGTTGTCCCCACCAAAGCCTCATGCAATTGTGGGGCAGCTTATAGAATTTGTGATTAATTCATGATCCAATGCTGGGATTATGGGTGTGAGTGCTACACCTGCCCCGGGGTAGGTAGCCTGCTTGCAATATAGGAGGAGAGAGGCTTGCTCTCTGCCACTGTTCCTCCCTTTTTGCCCTTGCTGCTTTGCTGTTTTCTGCAGCTATGAGCTGCTGCCCTCTGCCATGTGCTACTCTACCTTGGAGCCAGCCAAGTACGTACTGAAACCCCTACAAACTGTAAGCTAAATAAACCTTTACTTCCTTAATTTTGGGTGTTGGGTATTTTCTCTCAGCAATGTGAGAAAAGTAATCAAGACAGTGACCCTGGACAAATCTCTTTGCTTGCTAGGCTCCATTTCTCCAGTTTTCAAATTGGTCCTCTGTGTGGATCTCAAAGTGTGGCATTGGTCCAGTGTTTGTATCATCACCTGGGAACTTGTTAGAGCCTTCCCAGCCCCAAGACTCAGTGGTGGTGTGGGCAGGGCACTGCTGAGCAGCCCATAGGGGACTGTCATGGGCACGGCTGTGACCCTGTTGTGAGAGGTAAAGTCCTAGTGCCTGAGCAAATGCTGCTGAGGGACCATACTTGGTATGCAATGGGATGATAATAGTGCAGGCTCTTGTGTACAGCAGGAGTGCACTGCTGAGTGTGCACCCAATAGGAAGGATCAAGCAGCTGCATGTACTAAAGATCACTGGTAGTTGTGCTCAGGGCAGGTCTGCACCAACAATAGATAAAGCACAGATAGACAAAGGTGCCAAGGGGCATGCATGCCAAAGGACACAGAAGGAGCAAAAGCAACAGAGCAAAAACAACTGGAATACATCAGGCTTTTCAGAATTTTAAGGACAGGCACCTCTGCTTGGGTGCCCCCTCCTGAGTCTCTAAGTATGATGGACAGGAATGATTGATGGGGGGCTGTGTTATCACAGGGGCTCTCAATACACGAACTCATCCCAGCCTCACTCTGATCTTAATTATACTTATGACACGCAGTACCTATTTATGGACCTGTGATGAGGTAGGCATAGGGAGAAGGCAATCAAAGCTAGGAGATCCGACAGGCATGTGCTCTCACCTTGAGCATCGAAGATCTCCTGAGCTTTTATTTTATTTTCTGCCTCTCAGTACAACAGAAAGCAGAATGACCCTAGAGCGCTGTTTAAATGTAAATGGATGAAAGAAAATGACTTCCTCAGCTCCATTGTTTCTAACTGTATTTTGTCTTTCTAGTCTCAGAGATCAGCCACATCTTTCTGGTCTCCGAGGTTACTTCTACATGGTGAATCTGAGATTCCAAGAGGTTACCTGATTTCGTGCAATTGTTCCTTGCATTACAGTATCAACTTGACACTTTCTAGTGATGGGAATCAAGTAAGTTTACCTTTCTGAATATGAGACAGCCATGTAGAAAACTTTCCAGTGATAGTACCCATACCCTCCAGGGTCTCTAGTTTTAGTTCTAGAGAAGTGAGTGTTGGCCACAAGGAGCATTTAGTGGACAAAAAACATTGAGATGGTCTTGTCACAAGTGTGTGTTCTGAATTGAGTACAGGTATGTAGGGGTACTGGTCACTCAGCCTGTGGGGTTCCAGGAACAGAGGTTAAAGGGTTTTTAGGACCAGTCCTTTTCCTCTGGTAGCAGCATCATGGTTTTACTCCATAAATGATATTAAAAAGGTTGGGAAACATCACAGTGTATTTTGCAGAGATAAAAGAAGAACTAGAAAGATGGATGGATGATTCGACATCCCAACTCAAGAGATACCATGCCACGCTCATCTATTGACTAGGATAATAGCATCAAAGAATGGAACAGATTTATCGACCCTTTGAGTAGTCCAGACAAAGCTGAGTTACTTGCTTTCTAGGTGAGGGAGACCACATTCCTTAGGAAAGATACTTTAGATTTCCCCAAACAGAAAGAAAGGCAATTGAATTCTGAGCAAGAACTTTGATTTAAGCAACAGTACCTATTGGTCCCTGATTAGATAAACACAGACTGAAGACCTCTGTTGGGGTAGGATGTGACCTAGTTTTGTGTCACTGACACTGAGAACATAGTGCTCTGTTGGGTTCAGAATGGGGTAATTGGCTCTGGGTCACTTGGTAGACAATACGAATGTGCCTATTCCCAGGGTAGGGTACAGCTGCTATTTCACATGAACTTATTAGCCATCAACCATTTGAGGAAAGTGAACCCACAGTGTTGATTGAAGGGAGATGGCAATTGCTCATTGACGATTATTGCTAGCTAAAACAACAAAATGCTGCTTGTTCCAATTGTCATCCAATTTAGGAAGGTGGGTCCAGGAGTCTCAAATAGGTCAACATTTCATTGATTTAATGGTTGAACAGAACTGGAGTAAAGCAGAAAAGAGGAACCATTTCGATTCTCCTCTCTCACCATTCTTGGTCTAGGATCTGATCCTATTCCTTAAGGCATGATAGTCTTGAAGGGCCGTGCGCTTGCCAATCATCTCTAATCCCAGAACTCTGAAGCAGGAGAGTCACAAGTTTGAGCCCAGTCTGGTAACTCAGTGACTTAGCAAGACCCTGTCTCAAAACAAGAAAAAAAGAAAGAGGCTGGGGATGTAGCTCAGGGCATCAGTGCGAAGGCTGTGGGCTCCATCACTTGGAAAGGGGAGGAGGGATCTTTTTCTACTATGGGCTGAATGCTTTGGCAGACATCACAATTTATAGACACTTGTTTGTTTAGCATCGAAAAGGTACCTATTAGATGGAAATAAAAATCATATGCTCTGGCTGAGGCTCATTTAGTGGTTATATGAGCCATGATTTAACAAATGGTGGGCAACACCCCAGACCTGTAACCCATGTGAAGATGCCATCTTCTCCCTTGGGTGGGCTGCCATGGTGATTGGTAGTGAAGGTGTTGGCATTAAAAAAGATTTGTCCAGTTGGCTGTCTAATAGTTCTGGGGCCCAGTATATCCAGTTAAAATTCTTAGGGTTCCATTTCAAGGGCTTCTGCCCTCCAACCTTCTATGTTAGCTATATATAGTCTTTTTGGGACAGGGTCTCGCTATGCTGTTCAGGCTGACCTTGAACTTACTTTGTTGCCAAGGCTGGCCTTGAAGTCACTGCGATCCTCTTGCCTCAGCCTCCTGAGTGCTAGGATTACAGGGGTGCACCCCCACCCCCAGCCAACATAACTTTAAAGCCTAAGCTCACAGCAGACAATGGTTCTACATCTGCTTGCAGCAGAATGAGTGGGTTTAAGGTAGAATTGTAAACATGAGCATGGAGCCTTGTTGCTGTTGTTTGTGTCAGCTGGGTACTGGACTCAAGCAGGCATTCAGTTATTCTTCCCTCCCTTCTGCAGTTGCATGGCCCTTGCAGGTGGAGAATGATAGCGAAGTATGAGGACAGCTGCCCTTCACTGCCTGATGGTGGTCAGGAGAGCATGAGCCTGCAGTATCCAGATAAAACTTTCCTAGGGAGAAGCTTAATGGGGGCGGTGAAGTTTAATAAATAAAACACAAGTCGGGGAAGAAGCCATGAGACAGCATGACTCCTGAAGGTGGAGAACTCCAAACAAACTCAAATGTGAGACGAAAATGAAAATGTCACTTTGAGAGTGAGGGAGAAGAAAGCAATTCGGAGAAAAAGTGGGAAAGGTGAAATTGAACCTGCACTTAATAACCTCTTGTTATTATCTAACTTGATTCTTCTTGGAACTCAAAGTGCTTTCCAGGGATCTGACTTAAACTGTTTGTTAAAATAAAGGACTTATATAAAGACCATTTATCTTTTGGGCATTCTAAGCCATGCCATGAAGATAGGCAAAGAATTATTTGTAGTATCCCCTAATCCAAATTGCTCACCATGTTTCCTCTTGATTGGCTTGTAGAAAGTCAGTGGCTCCAAAGGGGCACCGAGGGATATGGTTTCTCGATTGCTTTCTGTCCGTCCTTCGTTGCTTATACTGTCATTGCACTGTGAACTGACGATGATCTTGCCGTAGACATGATGGGGCTCTTTTGGCAGCTAGTGAGCACTGTGGTGGAGATGTCTGCCCAAGAACAGGGCATATTCTGTTCTATAGGGAAGTGAAGATACCAGTCACCAGTGCACTAAATTAATTACATAGAGTCTGAGATTCAGAGAGTGAAGGTGGAATCAGGAATCTGAATTTTTAAGCAAGATCCC
>NDGM011089816.1:0-10042 GCA_002564305.1 Octomys mimax
CCTCCGCCTCCGCCTCCGCCTCCGCCTCCTCCGCCTCCTCCGCCTCCTCCGCCTCCTCCGCCTCCTCCGCCTCCGCCTCCGCCTTCTTCTTCTTCTGGACCTTGTGGTTGCCAGGCAGGTCTGGAGACTTCTGAAACAGTATGAAATAGAGGAATAATATTGCAAGTTTCCTTTTTTATAAGTATCTGCTATAAAGTTTCAAAATAGATATTAGCTTACTCATTAATATTTATATTAGAAACATTTATTAAGTGTGAGATTTTTTTTCAGTATATATTTTGTGGAGTGAAGTGGATCTAAGATATACTATCATTTAAAAACTTATTAACTAAAAGTATTTTGTGTTAAGTTATACTATGTAAAATAAGGGCTTCAAATTTTACTGTTCAGAAATTTTCTACTTATAGACATGATTGCTTTTCCTTAAGTGCAGATATTTATTGATAAACTTTAACCTATTTTGATGATTATTGACCCCTTAAAGTGACTTTTCTTGTATATTTTCATTGGGATTATCAAGTACTTGCTAAACACAAAACAAATTCCAATTGAACAATTCTTTTTAACAATATATATTAGCATGTCTTCCTTTTGAAGGTTAAGATCTCTTGACAACACATTTAATTTGCAGTGTATTCTACTATAGGACTTCATGTGTTCTATTTTTTTTTCATAATAGATGTAGGAACATTTAAGCAACAATGAATATTTATGTCCTGTTTCCATTTTTTGTTTTTTGGTGGGAGAAATTCTTGACAAAATTTGTTTTGTATCCAAAATATTCTTGTATTTAGAGTCACATACACTTTTAGAAATTGTCATACAATAATACACCTTTATTAGGTTAAAAAAGTGTGCCCTGCCCTTGGTTTCGGCCTTGCTGCTGCTTCTTTATGAGAGGGTAGGCTAGGGTGTTTGCAGTCATCAGACACTAGATTGCTTGCTGCACCTTTCACTACAATAACATTATTTGTCACTCTCCTGTGAATTCTTATCCTTTTGCACTTCACCTCTTGACTTAGTTGCCTAAGACCATGTGACCCTGGCTTTCTTGGTGGGTGCAAGCTCAGAAAGTTACGATGTGGCCACTTGTAGTGACAGAGGCTTCAGGTATCAGGTGATGATCAGAGCAAGCAGAGGGAAGGACAGGCAGGCAAAAAGAGTGGGCAGCCATCGACAGCACCACATGCAGACTTAGACAGGAGCTGGGTATGTGGCCACGCTTACATCACGTAGAAACTGGACAGTGCGTGGTGTGGTTTACTGTCTAAAGCCATGACAACTAGGAATAAAGCTTTTACTTATTATGGAGAAACTGTTGTGCAACAAGAGTGCACAGTAGTGTTTCATTTAGTGAGTTTGTTTATTTACTGAGCCTAGAACTTGAGCGTCTACACCAGTGCTGCTTATGTCCTACATTTGTGGGAGGACACTGTCTCAGCTCTGCATTTGTTCCTTTGTACACACTTTTGGAATATGAGGACCTGGATGTGCTCTGGCATTTCCAGTGGAGATTCACACACAAGATCAAGTCAAAAAACACCTGCAAATCAGAACCTTAGGTGAGTGACTCTTAGACTGTTTTGTGTTTGTTTCTTTTTAAAATATTTTAAATCTTTTATCCATTTATTTATTTGGCACAGGGTCTTGCTACACAGCTTGGATGGACTCATAGGGATCCTCCTGTCTCAGCCTCCCCAGCACTGGGATTACAGGTGTGAGCCACCATGCCCCGTTACAGTGGCTGACACTTGTGCCTGGGGTTCTCGGGCTAGCATGGCATGTGGTACTGGGGAATGAAGCTGGGTCCTTGCACTTGCCAGGCAGGCACTTAGATAGCTGAGCTCTCTCCCCAGCTCCTCTGTGTTTGTTTCTTTATGGTGTTGATGATTGAGCCCAGGGCCTCACACATGCAAGCATTCTACCACTGAGCTACACCCCCATCCCTTTTAATTTTCAGTCAGTGTCTTACTAAATGTCCCAGGACAATCTTGAACTTGTTTTCCTGTCTCAGCCTCCCAAGCAGCTAGGATGTGCACCTCATGATGCCTGACTTTCTTTGTTTTAAGTGTTTTATGTTTGATTGGCTCAATTAAAAGTGCCTTGCTTCATTACCCGATTGCTTCCTAGGTAGGACACAGAGACAGCTCCCTAAGTTCATTGTGGCATGACATAATATCCTTATCTAGTTCACATCTGTCCTCCCTGCTTAGTGGTTACAGTTACAGTGTTTTATGTTTGTGGTCACAAGCATTGATTGGAATAATTATTCAGCCCAATGTGGTGTGAGGCATCCCTTGAGGCACACATTCCTAAAGTTTGGACTACATAACATGCTTAGCTTTTCTTATTTATATTTTCAATTGGATACTTGTATGTTTACACTAAATAGGAATTAAGGATTCTTGGTTACTAAATCTCATTCAATGAGGAAATAAAGAATGTAAACTGAAATTGCAGGGTCTCCTTACTCTGGGCATTCCTCTGAAAGAATAACTTCATTTATATTACTCAAATATTTCAGAAAAAAACGAGAATAGCACATGGGCGCATGCACACACACACAAAGTGTTGCTATGATATTGACGGTACTTCAAGTGAAATTGTCTCACCTCAGCCACAGCTTTTTTTTTTTTATGTTTAGGATAGGGTCTATGGGGTCTCACTACATAGATCAGATTCTTAATGATCCTCCTGTTTTCAGCCTCCCAAGCCCTGGGATTACTGGCGAGAGCCACGACGCCCAGTCTCAATCGCCCTCTCAGCATGCCCTGGGGTCAGGGCGAGCATGGCATGCCAGAGATTGAACCTGGCCACTGTGCTCTGCCTAAGCAGGCACTTTAGTCTGCTGAGCTATGAGGCTACCCCAGCCACAGCTTCAATCATGATTAAATCAGTACTGGCTGCAAATACAAATTGTATCGTTCTTTTCTTGAGTTGCTTTTGGATTATCTTTCTATTATATGAAGGTTCTACTCCTATCTATATTCTTGCCATGTTAAAAAAAAAATCATTAGACCATCATTTCCCATTTTCCTACTGTATGGGTATTTTAGACTCTTAGTTTTGAAGTGAAAAGTATTAAATCTATTTTTCTCCTACTATTCTCCATCTCTCCAAGTCATTCCTTCTGTACTGTCAGAGCCACACTGTACCTACGTGCTGAAGACTTATAAATAGTTTCATTCATTTTGCAGCCTTTCTGATTGTTAGGAATTTAGCTATTTCATTGTTTAATTTTGTGCCGCCTGCTCACTTCTGCTGTGTTAAGTTGGACATTCTGTGTATACAAGATTAATATATTCATTTATTAATGTACTTTTTAGTGATTTAAAAAATCATTTTGAATCCATCTTACTCTCCTACCACCCAGTATGCGTTTTTCCATTTTGCCCATGGAGAACATTAACATTGTCAAGTATATGTCAAATCAAGACATAATGCTGAAACATTTGCCTAACTTATCACAACTCAAATTGAGGGGAATTTTATACAGCTTATTTTTAGTGATATAGTGCTTCTTTTTGATAATCTTTTTCTTGAGTACGTTTTTAAGG
Source organism: Octomys mimax (assembly GCA_002564305.1). Taxonomy (NCBI): domain Eukaryota; kingdom Metazoa; phylum Chordata; class Mammalia; order Rodentia; family Octodontidae; genus Octomys; species Octomys mimax. The sequence goes on from NDGM011089816.1 coordinate 3,558, forward strand.
ACATCTTGCTAATACATACATTTGGAACATTTTCTTTAGTATAAAATTATTGATCTGTGTTTCAAAAAACTGATAATTTTTTTTTGGCAAATGAGAGTGATGATTTGTTTGATGGGGAACAAACCTGGTGGCATAGCTTTTTTATGTCTACTGAAATTCTCTTCATCACTTCATGGATAATATATTCATATATCAACTTGTTTAACAATTATTCAAATAGGTTTATAATGACATTTGTGGATGAACACTGCATAGGCTAGGAACTAAGTGCAGTTCTGGTATTTTGATCCATCCATCCGTCTGTCAGTCCATTCATGTATCTGTCCATCCATATTTACTAAGTTTTTATTATATGCTAAACCCTAAACTAAAGGTTAAAGATATTTTGGTGAGCAAAGGCAGATTCGATCTCTGCTTACATCGATATGTCCCTTACTCTGTCGGAGCTTTCAATTTTAAACCAATGTTGGGAACTACTATAGAAAATGATTTTAGGCACCAATAAAATGGTTTATGCTCAAGTTGGAGGATGGCTACTTTGAAGGCTCAACAGAAACCCCTTCGTGTTTGGTGAAGCTTCTGTCAGCACTGCCCTCTACAAAGGGCAGTGATGCTGATCAACAACAATTCTTGCTTGCCTCTGGGTGATAGAGCACCTTTTCCCGGGGGCCTGCACTGGTCTTCATCCACAATGGGCAGGTGGGCATTAGGGTCTCGGGGTAGGAGAAGTCAGAGCTCCAAGCCTGTGAGGACACGAAAGTTTTGACTGATGAATTTGGCAAAGGAAAAGTGAAATAAAAGCATATAAAAAAGAATGTCACAATATTTTCCAAATTCAATTTCTAGGATAAAATATTCTGTGTGTAGAATTGTAAGAGAGCTGCCCAGTTAGGAAATCGAACTTTCCGAAATGATTTTTTGTTAGCTGTAATACTTGACACTGTTTGCCATTTTTTACCTTGTTATAGGCTAAGTTGAAATTGATAGGTAGAAACAACATTTTCATAACTAAACAAGACAGTATCCTGAGCAAAAGGAGCAACTGTGTTCTATCGCAAGATGCTCACCCAACATTTGTATGATGCAAAAGGTGTCTTTCTCTCTACGGTTATATTCTGTATCCTGTTCTGGAACTTCTAGATAGGCTATTTCAGTTTGTATTGCTTTCTTTCTTTCTTTTTAAAAAATGTATTTAGTATGGGGTCTACAAGATCTGATTATGCAGATAGAACTGGAAGTGATTCTCTGATTTTCAGCCTCCCAAGCGCTGGGATTACAGGTGCGCACCACCACGCCCAATCTCAATCATCTCAATTGCTGTCTCAGTGCACCCTGAAGGCGAGGCTGACATGGCACTCTGGGGATCGAACCCCAGCCGCTGTGCTCTGCCTGAACAGGCACTTTAGTTCGCTGAACTGTCTGGCTGGCCCTTGTATTGCTTTCTTTCAACATTTCATAGAAGGCAGTATTTCCTGCTTCCTGCAGTTACAAACATTATGAAAATACATGCCACTCATTTTAAGGAACAAATGAATATCTGGAAAGTTTCTATACCTAACACTGGTGCCATGTATAAAATTTACTTTTATGCTTTATAAACATTGGTAAGAAAAATAACTCTCAATGAAGTAAACTTGGACTACTTGCACTGATTCTTTCCAAAACAGAGAGGAATAGGAAAAAAAATGATATTAATGAACCATTCTCATTACTGCAGAATAGAAAATGGCATTTTTCTGTAAAGTGCCAGATAGTAAATATTATTGGTTTTGTGAGCTACAGAAATTTTATGAAAGGACTTACTTTTGTCTTTGGGGTGTGAATACAGCCATAGACAATTTATAGACAAATGGGCTTGGCTGTGTTTCAATAAAACTTTATTTACAAAAAAAGGCTGCCAACAGATTTTGGCTTTTTCTTTGTAGTTTTATTCCCATTAGCAAATCCAGCCTTGAGGCTTGCTTTGATCTGAACATAGAACTAGGAATCGTTTTTATATTAATAAAGTTTTTACATTTATTCTTAAAGGCGAAGTAGGTAGAAGAGAGAGGAGGAAGAAGAGACAGAGACTTTGTGTAGCCCATAAAGCTTAAAATATTTACTGCTCAGAATTAGATGGAAAAAGTCTCTGACTCTTTCTCTAGAAGATTGTTTACTTCTTCCTTGATAATTTAAAGTGATTGATTTTATCTTGTGCTTATTTTCTATTTTCCTGGGCTAGTTTCAGAAAATTTATTAGAGAAAAGCCACAGAATGTAAAATTTTGAAGATATACTTACTGAATGTTACAGGAAATATTAATGATACTTTACTTTGATTACTTTAATCTTTTAAACTTTTATATTTTACAGGGAATTATGAAAACATATATTATTTTCTGGTTAAAACCAGAAAACTTAAATGTGATACTAAAAATTTTGAATTTTTCTTAATCCTATGCTTGAAATTTAGAGTTTTCTGGCCTTTATTTGGAACAGAACATGCTGTATCTACACAAAACCATTTCCATAATTATGTAATGTTCTTTGACAATAGCCCAAAAGTGATACTAGCTAATATTTATTTGTTGATTTCTATGTGCAAGGCAATATGCTAAGTGTGTAATGCATTTTCTCACTATTTAAAAACACATGTGTGAATCTAAACTGCAAATTTAAGGCTGAAGAGAGCAAGACAGAGAAATTAAATAATGTGCTCAAGGTAATACTTAGGTCCTGGGAGAAAGGGGGATGACCCAGGTTTGGGGCAAGTTCCTTGCGTAGAGGTCACTTCCAGTTTTCCTTCGATGTCCCTCAGAGTGAATCTTCTCCTGTAGCACATCAGTCTTAGTGACAGTTTGCAGACGGTGCTAGAAATGATAATATTCTGCATTTTGAGGCTCACTGAGATGGTAATGTGTACTTTCTACAGATTCATTAATATTTCACAATAATACCTGAAGTTCATTAAATAGAAAAATCTACTTGGCCTAACAGAATTTAACAAAAAAGGAAGGATGTAAAAAAAATCATTAAAAACAGTTTTCACACTCCTAGCTGGAGAGTAAGAACTCCATGTTAACATACTGACCTTTTTCTCTCTAGTCTTTCCTGCAAGATAAAATCATGAGCTTGGTACTTTGAATGTACTTGCCTTAAAAAAGATTCACAGTTTTTCATTGACATTAAAAATTAAAGGTTGACATTTAAAAATTGACTTAAAATATAAACAAAATGGCCCGATTGCCTTTCCATTGATCGGGTACCTTTCCACCGGGCAGCAAGCTTTCTAATAGTGTTGCCGTCTCCATGTGACTCTCCCGAGCCAGCCGGCCTTGCAGTTGCTAAGAACAGAGTGTGGCACCCATTTTGCCTGCCCAGAAGCCCTTGCGGAGGCGGCTGAGGGAGTGAGTCAACAGACTGGAATTTGCTTCAGTCGGAGGAATAGTTCTATGAACATAGTTCTTGGTTTTTCAAAAGGCTTCGTCAGCTTCATACTTTAGAATTGACTCTCTCAGGAATGTACAGTTTTCCTAGATTATACATAGGATGTTGTTTTGTAATAAGGAAGCGTTCATTCACAAACAGCTCCCACGATGTAGACTCCAAAAGCCCGCCCATTCCACTGAAAGCCCCTGTGAACCACCAGTCTCTTCTCTGTCTGCTTCTTTGGTCATTTCCTTCTCATTCGGTCCTATGTTTTCTGCTGTGTGACAGTTGAGCCAGCTTTCCTTCTTATTTTAACAACTACACAAATATAAAAGCCACAAGACCAAAATTGTAGTTGGAGCTTCATTTTGCACTATTTACGAACTGCATTGTCATGTGTAATTTGCTGTAAACTTGGACATGAAACCAACTTTCTCTTTTTCCTGTGGGCTCATGCCTTTCTCTCACTGCAGCATGTTGTTTATCTACATAGTTCTCTGCCTCTTCTAGGATTCTTTGTTTTCCATCTGGGGTACAGCAAGGGGCCCAAACGAACTGGACATATTGCCATGATAGGTCAAAAGCAAGGGTCAAAATCTGAAACCCATCTACAAAGTACCAGGCTGTTTTGAAAACTGACCTAACAGTTCTTTGCATCATTGGGTAGCAGCTGCTGAAGAAGGAGCCTGGACTTGAGTAGTCTTCTCTGCTGCTGGGACTTCTCCTAGTGGCAGGATGAGTTATGAGTTGGAAGGGTAAGGATTAATAAAGATTAATTCCATCTAATTCATACCACTCTTAATATGTTCTAGGAGACTAAGATCTCTCTGAGGAACTTGAAGGGGGTGAGGATCCTGGGTTTTGCTGGGAAGCTGTCTTCTGATGGAGTTTTTAAGTCACTTGAAGAGAGAAGGATTGATCTGCTTGCCTGAGGATTATAAGAAGTTTGAGGAGACTTCCCATGTGGTTGTTATCATTTAAACAAGTGGAAGAGACCCATATTATATTCCCCTAGGTGACAGGTGACCTTCTGAGGGCAGTTCTATCAATGATACCAATTTCTTCTTCAATGGTGGCTTCTTTAAGTGCCTCAGTTCTTGGGTGTTTATGATATAGAGCCATAACAGGCTGAACATACGGTGTGGTACACCTTGACTTTTGTAGAAAAGATCTAATTGAGGTGTACTATTGCAATTTAGACTGCCATTCAGTATTCATCTCTTGCCCAGTGTATCCTGGACCCAAACAATATTACACTAGAAGACAAGTTGTTCTTTTTGAGATTGTTAGCATCAAATTATTTCCCATTTTTAAGGACATAGCTTAGTAGTAAGGTTGCTGAGATCCCATGATGTGTTGTAAAACCTTGGGGGAGGGAGAGAGACAGAGAGACAGGCAGAGAGAGAAAGACAGACAGAGAGAGAGACAGAGAGACAGAGACAGAGAGAGAGACAGACAGAGACAGAGAGAAACAGAGAGAGAGAGAGAGACTAACTCTTCTGAGGTCATCCCCTGAAGAAGAGTAGAGACCCACTGGTCCTCTGAGATGTCCTCCCATGAGACTCAGATCACACTAGCAGGTGTCTCCAGTGAAATCAACAACACTGGTACCTTTTCCTTAGGCCTGTCCACACTTTCCAGCCCACTATACCCTTTTAAAGACTGGATTGGAGTTCCTGGAGCCTCGTGTAGCTGCTAGAGGAACAGTAACTCTTCCATTTATCCCAACAGTAGAACATTTTGGTCAAAAGCAGTAGAGATAGAAATATGTCTTTTTCAGCATTTAAGAGAGAAAAAGAAGAAAACTGTAGATAGTTCTAAGTACCAGGATAGGGTTTGTTATCTAGTAGCTTTAGCTCTCCTTCTGTCTATGCACAGCCAATTGAGTTGCCCTTCATTAGCTTTTTCCTTTTTTTCTGCTCAGGCTCAGAAGAAACTGAAAGGGGATCTAAACACATTTAGAAGAGAAGAGAAGAGGCAGGATATATGTTCCTTGAAATCAGAGATTTTAGCTCTTACCTATATATGGATGAGATTTGGTGTCCATGAGATCAGTGGAAAAAGAAAAAGGAAAAGGAAAAGAGGGCAGACAAACGTGGCCAAACCATGTCAGTAACTCACACGATGAATAGAAATGGCTGACAAATATAGCAGTCAGAAAGGTGGCTTGGGATGGCTCTCTGAGGTATTAAGAAACAGTGGTCTGAGAAGGCAACTCATGAAGGATACCCAGGGATAGAGGGCCATCCAGGGGTAAAGCACAGATGAGACTTTAGACACAAAGATGACACGCTGAAGTAGGAGGCCCCATTCACAAACAGGAGACCAAGTTACCAATAGTTATTTCTCCCAAAATGTGGGAAAACTGAACAAAGTGTCAGGAAGAACAAAAATGTGGGAGCAGGGGCTGGGGAGATGGCTCAGAGGAATAAGCACTTCCCTGGCAAGCTCAAGGGCCTGAGTTCAATCCATCATTCTGAAAAAAATAAAATGTGGAGGCAAAAAGGCCTGTTATGCTCTGGGTCACATACACAAAACTTGAAAGGTCTCTGCCTTGACTAGGTCAATGGCAGGCCCTCTGGCAGCCCATGTGACAGTGATGCAGTGGTATCCCGTGGCTCACTGCTGGGGTGTGTGTCCCCTGGGGCACAGCCCTCTATATAGGATGGGCACTAGCATGCACCCGTCCTGATGTGAGTCCAGTGGGTGTGGCAGTTCTGGTGGTAACAGGGAGAAAAGGGAGAGAAGTGTGTGAAGGGGTACCAAGTGGTGGCTCAGCTCAGCTCTTAGGAGTAGAGGAGCAGGCAGGGAGGCCCTGGAGTGCTTCTAGAGGAGTTCCCAGCTTCCTGTAATTTTTGTAACTCAAAACAATGCAAAATTGGTTACGTCTTGGCTGGCTTGTCAAGAAATACGTTACTAGGTTCTGAGATCTGTAGTTATTTTTTAGGGATTCTTTCCAGGTTTTCTGTTCTGAACAAAAAATCAGACAAGACTTGTGAAAAACGTCATGAGGTTTCACACTTATTAAAGGTAGGGTGAAAAGTATACCAGGCAAAATGAGAGGGGCTGCTGTGAGAC
>NDGM011089853.1:4795-19051 GCA_002564305.1 Octomys mimax
CTTAAGCCATTGCACTATCTCCCCAGCCCTGTATCTCTTTTTTGTTTTTGTTTTTGTTTTGTTTTGTTTTTGTCTTTGTTGTTTTCATTTCATTTTCATTTTTTTCTCTTTAAAATTAAATAAATAAATCAATAAATGAAAGAGAATACAAAGACTACATCTCCATGACCTTCAACAGAATGGGTTGACCAGGCAAGGTAAGCAGAGCAGACAAAAGGGAGCCTAATAATAGGAAAATAATATAACGAGGAAAAATCAATATTTATCAGTTATAACAATCAATGTTAATGGTCTCAATTCACCAATCAAAAAAAAAAAAAACAGACTGGAAGAATAGAGCAAGAAGTAAAATCCAACAATGTGTTAAATTTAAAAAAAGACACATTGAATTCAAAAAGAAATTCATAGACTAAAAGACAAATTATGTAAAATAATTAAAGTAACCTGGAAAAAAGCTGGGTTAGCTATTCTACTTGCAGATAAGCTGGATATCAAGCCAAGACTAATTAAGAGAGAGGAACAAGATCACTATATATTTGTAAAGGGCAAAATCCAAAAAGAAGATGTAATCATCAAATACTAGTACACCCAACTATGTAAAAAAAAAATTCATGAGCATGAAAAATAAAATAAACACTAATACAATTATATTGAGGTACCTCAATACCACACTGTCACAAACAGGCAGATCAACTAGGAAAAAAATCAACAATGAAGTATTAGAACTGAAACAAACTTCTGAATAAATAAATGAAGTAGATGTCTACAGAGTGTTCCACTAGACAATATCAGAGTACACATTCTTCTCAGCTGCACATGGGATATTCTCCAAAATAGACCACATGCTAGCTCACAGAATATACTTAATGAAGTGCAAAGGAATTGAAATTATCCCATGCATATTTTTAGATGACAGTACAATGAAATTAAAAACAAATAGCAAAAGAAACCATGAGAACTTCATAAACACGTGGAAATTAAATAACACCATCCTGAGAAACTAGTAGATCACAAATAAAATTAAAGAAGAAATTAGACAGTTTCTACAGTTAACTGATAATGCTAATACAAAATACTGGAACTTACGGGATACGATGAAAACAGTTCTATGAGAGAAATTTACAGCAGTGACTACCCATATCTGGACAACAGAGTAAACTCAAACAAATAACTTCATGTTGAACCTCAAACTTCTAGAAAAAGAAGAGTAAGTCAAGCCCAAAGCTCATAGGAGAAAAGAAATTATGAAGATCAGAGAAGAAATTAATGCAAAAGAGACTAAGAAAACAATACAAAGAATGAACAAATTGAAGAGCTCATTATTTGAAAGATTAAATAAAATCGACAAGCCCTTAGCTAAACTGAAAGAAAGAAAGAAAGAAAGAAAACAAACAAAATGAAGCAATCCATCAGAAGGTCATATACTATGACTGGGCCAGTGAAATACTTCAGCAGTCTAAAGCACCTGCTTAGGCAAGCTTAGGTAAGCACTCAGGAACCATGGTTTGATCCCTGACACCACATCCTATGCCAGACCCACCCCCAGGGTGGACTGAGCTGGCCACACACACAAAAAAGAAGATTATATACTATGACCATGTAGAATTCATAGCAGGGATGCAGGGATGGTTCAATATATGCAAATCAATAAATTTAATACAACATATGAACAGAGTCAAAAACAAAAACCATAGGTCATATCAATAGATGCAGGAAAAGCATTTGACAAAGTCCAATACCCATTCATGATAAAAAAAAAAAAACCTATAGAAAATAGGAATAGAGAAATTAGGGAGACAACATTTTTCACAATAGCATCCAACAAAATGAAACACCTAGGAATCAATCTAATGAAGGCAGTAAAAGATCTCTACAATTAAAACTACAGTATTCGGGGGTGGTGGGGGAGAGGAAATGCTACCACAATAAGGCCCTGGTAAGCTAGGTTTCTGAGTGATTCTGTAGTCTTGGGCCTCATGTCAACCAAAAATGAATGTATAACTAAAAGATTTAACATTTAGTAACTAAATTCAGTAGCATAAATGGGAACAAAGCCAACACTCAAAAAGCAATAGAATTGTTGTACACAAACAACAAATATACTGAGAGAGAAATTAGGTAAAGGACATCTTTCACAATAGTATAAAAAATAAAATACTTAGAAACCAATCTAACAAAGGAAGTAAAAAAAAATTTTTTTGTATTTTTATGGGTCTACAGGATATTCAGGGTCTCACTACTAGATCAGACTGGACTCATAGTGATCCACCTGTTTACAGCCTCCCAAGAGCTGGGATTACAGGTGCGTGTCACCATGCCCAGTCTCAATTGCTGTCTCAGTGCACTCTGGAGGAGGCAGGACTGGTATGGAAGGCTGGGGGATCAAACTTCTGGCTCCTGCACCTGAGCTATTTGGCCAGCCTAAAAATATCTTTATATTGAAAATTACAGTACTCTGAGAGGGAGCACGAAGAAGATATCAGAAAATGGAAAGATATCTCTTGCTCTTGGGTTGAAACAAACACGTAGTTAAAATAGCCATCCTACCAGAATTCTTTTACAGATTTAATGCAATCCAGATCAAAATACCATTAGCATACTTCCCAGAATTAGAGAAAGCATTCACAAAATTCATTTGAACCAGAATAGACCTAGAAGAGCAAACACAATTCTGGGCAACAAAAGTAATTCAGGGGGCATAACAGTTCCTGACTTGAAATCATGCTATAAAGTTACTCTGATAAAATCTGCATGGCACTGATGAAGGAACAGACCAGAAGTTGAAAGGAACAGATTAGAAGATGCAGAAATAACTCCAGGCATACTTTGCCAAAGTATCTTTTACAAAGGTGTCCGACACCTTTGGAGAAAATAGCTTCTTTCATAAATGATGTTTGTAAAACTGGCCTCGCACATGCCAAAGATTAAAATTAGACTCGTATTTTCCACATACACTAAACTAAAATTGAAGAGGATCAAAGATCTAAATATTAAGATAGAAACTTTAAGTCTGCTGGAAAATAGAATAGGTAGAACACTTGAAGACATTGCTGTAGACAGAAAATCTATGAACAAAATCCTGCTTGCGCAGGAAGTTTCACCATCCACAATTGAGATCTCATTATATTTAAAAGATTTTCAAAGCAAAAGAAATCACCACGAGTGAAGAGACAACCCACAGTGTGGGGCAAACCTTTTGCCAGTTGTTCCTTAGACAAAAGATTACTATATAGATTATATAGAGAACACAGAAAAATCAGATTCTTCCAAATTATAAAGACCTATCCAAAAGTGGGCAACTGGAGTAAACAGACACTTTTCATAAAGAAATAGAAATGGTAAATATATGAAAAAAAAATCAACATCATTGTACTTTGCAAAGTGCAAATTAAAACAACTCTGATAGTCTATCTCACCCCAGAAAGAATGGCTATTATTTAGAAATCAACCAATAACAAATGTTGGCAGGGCTGTGGGGGGAAAGGAACCCTTCTTCAATGTTGGTACAATTGAAGACTGGTACAATTCCTGTGAAAAGATTCTTGAATAAACTAGGACCAAAAATTCCATTTGACCTAGCTATTCCCCTTCTTGGTATCTTCTGGAAAGCATTAAAAGCCTCATACCACAGTGATATATGTGCTATCATGTTTATGAGGTACAGTTCGTTGTAGCTAAATCATGGAAACAGCCTCAATGCCCATCAACTTGGTGAATGGATACAAAAAGATGTGGTGTTTTTATACAATGGAATACCCTTAAAAAAGGATAAACTTGAGACATTTCTAGGTAAATGGATGCACCATATTCTTCAGTGAAATACAGTCAACACACATGTGTAAATACTATATTGTTTCTCTGGTGTGAGAAACCAAAAGTTCAAATAAAGGCCAAACTTTATAATAGATAATGTGAAATGGGAAGAAAATATTCAAATGTTTGGGGGGAAAAGGGAGATGGAGGAGGAAAGAGAGGAGGGAGGGAAGGAGGGAAGGAAGGAGGGAGGGAGGGAGGGAAGGAGGGAAGAAAGGAGGGAAGGAAAAGTGAAAAGGGAAAAAATAGAAACAAAGCTTCTGTGAATAAGGAAGGGAAGTAAGTAGGTTTGAAGGGAAGGTAGGGGAATGAAGAGGAAGAAAAAGAATCAACTTATGACATGTACAAGTACAAGCTCCCTAAGATAAATGTGACCATGATGTATTCCTAAAATGTACTAGTAAAAATCTTTTTTTTTAAGAAAAAAATTCTCCGTGTTTTGAAATGAATGCATGGTTTCTTTAAATGATCTGTAGGCTTGGAATCCAGCAAGTCCGGATTTTCTCTGCCTCACTTTACAGCCTGTGGATTTGTGAAGTGTCCTCCTAGTTCCAGGGATCTCTCTGTTTTGTGTAATCCAGATTTCGGGTGAAAGTATGCCTTGCTGGGTCTTGAGATAAGAACAACTAACCCTTTGTTCTCTCCTTGCTGAAGGGTATAAGATGGGCATTCAGTTACACCATCACCGGACCTAATCACCACACTTCAGATTCAGCTTCCTCTCTAAACCACAATCACTTAGGCCTGGTTTCTCCCTCCAGGGCAGGGCCTGTGTTCCCTCTGGGCTCACAGCTCACTTGCATCCTCTCTGTGGGTCTCTCCTGCGGATGTGGGATGTCGGATGTCTATTATCCAGACACTGTGGCAGGGAAGCCCTGGAAATCCTGAAGTGGAGTTGATCTGTAGTCGTTTGTGACTTGGTCTAGGGCAGCTCCTTCCCCAAGTGGTATATGAGTAAACACTCCTTGGCGATACAGCATGCACTGCACTGGGCTTCTTCTCCAGCTGTCGAGCAGTCACTTTCAAAAGTAAATCCCTGCTGATTGGTTTGTTTGTTTGTTTTCAGTTTACAGTAGCCATGGACTTTGCCTGGAGCTAGAATTGCTGGCCAGGTGTGTTATTTCTCTCTGGAGCTGTCAGCTCTCCAGATCTTACCTTTTCTCCTGGGCCTCATTCACAACCAGATTGGCTAATTGGGCAGCTGCCCGGTGAGTAGGATAAACAAAACCCAGAACTGGCTTTCACCTCATGGATCTGTGGGCCTAGAATTCGTGAACACAAGATTGGCGGGAGTGCACTCCTCTCTTTACTTTGGAAATAGGGCCAGGTTCCTCCCCTAATGTCCTAATTTTGACAACTACAATATTAAGTAAAATCTCTTCTTAGAAAATATAAACAAAGTATTTAGATAAAAATAGGTGTAATATGTTCAACTTACTCTCAAATTACTATCCATAAAAACAATATAGAATAGTAGGAGAGATATGATACACATCATATGTATGCATGTATATATATATACACATATGCACACACACATATATAATATAATATAAGTGGAGCAACATGTAAACATTATAATGGGTATATAGGAGCTTTCTATAATGCTTATTCAATTATGTACATTCGAAATAAAGTTTTACCAAATATAGTTTGAAGGTTGATTTGTTTAAAAAGGTAAAAAAAAAAAAGCCTTACATAATTACAAAATAAAAGGAATAAAATGCAAATAAATTTAAGAATAAGAAAGTTAATATATGCATGATTTAGATAATATTGCTACATGAAAAGAAAATACCAGCACAACTCTTCTAATACATTTAAAATTAATTTTCTAAAATTACATGAAATATTAAGTAACAACAAAAATTATGCTGAGAGATAGTAATTGAAAAATGTTTATGACCTATATAGATTTTTAACATCTAGTTACAACAGTCCACAGAAAAATAGATATAAAAGGACCAGCCAGCTAGCTCAGTGGATTAAAGCACCTTCCTAGATGCAGGGACCAGGGCTCTATCCCAACCTGCCATGCTTGCCCTGTTCCCGGGGCACCCTGAGATGGCAATTGAGACTAGGTGTGGTGGCACAAGCCTGTAATCTCATCACTTGGGAGGTTGAAAACAGGAGGTTCATGTTGAGTCTGATCTGTGTGAGACCCTGTAGACCCTGTACTAAATACAAAAAAAAAAAAAGATATAAAATCAGAACTGAAATAATATATATAAAACAATCTAAAAACTGTAATTCTGTGTAGAGAGATTATGAGTACTGTATTTGGGGAGTTTTTCTGTGTTTTTCAAATGTTAGACAGTATCGTACATTGCTTTTTTCAAAAGCCACAAAAAGTGCTCAATAAATCTTAGGAAATATCTATGAAAACAAATTAGAAAAACATGTGCAATGCCTCTGGAAACGAAAGATTAGAATTCATCATATGTCACAATCTTGGAAGGATTTACACTAATTACAAACAGATGCTAGATTTAAACAACTCTAATCACAGCCAATGAACACTTGAGCTTTTGCCCTGAAACCGGGAGGCCGGGAATGGACACAGCCAGAACAGGAAGAGGGTCAACCACACAAAACTGGCTGAACACCACTTTCTCCTTGCAGGCTTTCTGAGGGAGGAAATCTGTCTCCCCAGGCCTCATTAGCTCATTCCTTGCGCATTCGTTTATGATATCTAAGAGACGCAGAGCATTGCTGGAGTGTGTATCTTGTCTCCACAGCTTTGCTTTCTAGCGTGGAGGCCCGCGATCTGCAGGAGGAGGCCCTTGGAGGCAGGCAGAGGGTCACCATAACTTCATTTGGCATATCAGCCAGAGCAGCGATGGCAAGCCTATTAGAGATGAGAGCCTAAACTGCGCCCCCAAACCCACCTATTTATCACCAAGTGCCAACACCGCAGTGAGACCTGAATGCTGAGGTTTTAATGGGAAGAAAAGAAACAACGTACAGGTACCAAGTCCCTGTGCTGAGTGGGATCGCTGTGTATATCTAAAATGTACCCATAGAATAAAAAGTAAAACAAAGAAAGTAAGATCATAAAGAAAACAAAAGAAAAGCGATTCATATTAAAATCTGTGGTCTTAAAGACACAGTAACAGACTTTTCAATGATGCAAATAGCTTTTTCTTGAAAAGCACAAGATTATGTTTGGCTTGCTTTCTTACAGCTAATGTCACCTTCGCTGCTGCACCTATGCTGATAATTGTCAGTCATTGGCTCATGCTTTATCAGTCTGAGAGCAACACGTGTAGGAGCCAGGTCACCTACTGGCCTGGGGTGACTTCACTCGCGCAATGACCGAGAGGGCTTTGTGTGCCCTCTGTGGCATGCATGCCGTAGTTTTGCCACCTATGTCCTAGGGGCTTAAATCTGAACTATTAAAACAAGTTTAGAATATACAATAAATTACTAAGGAAAATAAAAAGAACTTTTAAAGAGCCCGGACCACAAAATATAAAGAGAATAAAAGTATACCGCAACACACTACCCCAAAAAGTAGGCATAAAATAAGTCAGATGAAATAGATTAATTTGTTTAGAGCACCCCAGGAGGAGGCAGACTTTCACATTTGTTAAAGAAATAAAATCTGGCTGGGTGGCAATCTGGGCCCCCAGCCCCATCCCGTGGCCTGCCCATAGCCTCCTATACCCCAGTTCCCATCTCTGCCTTCTGGGTGGCTAGCCCTTCAGCAAGTAAGCATGTTCCTCACCTCTGTCTGCTCAGTCATGCATTTGTGGAGTTCGTGAAGGGCAGTGGAGATTCCACGATTTCATTTCTGTGAGTGGTTAGGAGATGGTGTTGCACTTCCCCCAGCTTATACTAATTCTGTCAAGTCTAGAATATATAACAGCATATGCACAAGTTAGTTTCAAAATTGTTGACCACACCACTGAGAAAAATATACCCACATAGCACAGTATGAGGTACCTGTAATTGAACAGGTTTATTCATTTTTAGGTAAAATATATGTACAATAAATAAGCTTTGTTTTAGTTTGATTTTTACACAGGGTCTCATTATGCAGTTCAGACTTGCAGTGATCCTCTTGTCTCAGCCTCTTCAGCGGTGGGATTACAGGCGTGTACCACCATGCCCAGTATTGGGGCCAGCATGACACGCCCAGGGTTCTGGGGCTGGCACGGCTTGCGGTACCTGGGATTGAACTCTGGACCTTGCATTTGCCAGACAGGCACTTAGTCTACCAAGCTATCTCCGCGGCCCAATAAATAAGCATTGTATGGCCTTAAACTAATGAGATTTGACAAATGCATATATACTTATAATCTACATCCTCTCAAAAGAAATTTCCATCACCCCAAGAATTCTCCACATTCTGCTTCCCAGAGCAACGGCAGAAGGACAGGCTTCTCTTTACCCTCTTAAATTTCACTAGAAGAACAGATTGAGTAGGAGAAAATAACTATAGATTATTATGTCCAAGGAGGCAAATACAAAGGACTTTGCCCAGCATGAGGTAAATGGCTAGGGACTCCTTCCATAGGAGAAAGAAAGATAAGCTACATACACTACAAGTTTCAGTGGGACAATGAATGACTTCAGGGAAACTCAAAAGGTCTGGAGAAGTGCACCAGGACCTGGGCTGAAGTTCACTGGATCGCAGAACAGATAGTGGATTATTCTCTGACGTACCAAGTGGGGCCAAAAGAGAAGGCAGCGATGTGTGACAGAAGTCTTTCCAGGTATATTAAGGGACTTGAATCTTTCTTCCTGGAACATGAGCTGAATTAATGAAAATTTGGGAAGGTCGGTTTCTTCCTCAGCAGGTCTAGACTTTAAGCAGTCAAGGAAACAGCAGAGTAAAGCCTCTTCCAATGTCTTCCAAAATCCTTTAATATAAAATAACTAGTAATTAAAGTGGCTTTTTTTGTTTGTTTGGTTTTTTTTTGAACCGAACCTGGGATTGAACTCAGGCCCTTGTGCTTGCCAGGCAAGTGCTTATTCTACTGAACTATCTCCCTGGCCCCAAAGTAGGATATTTTTGGATGGCAGTGCTTGATTTTCTTCCCCATTTGCTGGTTTTTCATAATAAAAAATTGAGTATAAATGTAATCTTGGAGTTTATGTTATTTTTTATCATGCAGGATTAAATTATGTCTTTAAATATTGTGACAGAATCTTATCAATATATAAGAAATTTAGAAAGATTGTGTGCAAAATACTTATATATATATTTTTAAATCTTTTTTTTTTTTTTTTTTGGTGGTACCAGGAATCTAACTCAGGACCTTGCACTTGCCAGGCAGACACTTACGCTGCTGAGCTATATCCCTGGCCCCAATATATTTTTAAGATATTTTTAAGATATATACAGACACAACATTGCAGGAACTAAACACATTGTAGAGTTTAGATCTTATGTGGTTTGTTTATGTGGTTACCTGCCTATTCGGTTTACATTTCCCAAATTTGTCGCAGTATACATTTATTTTATACATATAGATGGCTGCAGAAACACATGTTATTAGTATCTCAAGAAAAAAAAATTTACAGGTAATATAATGCTTGCCTTCCCAGATGCAAATTAACAAAATAGGTCCAAACAAGAATGAGAAGAGGCTAACAAATATTTTCAATAAAATGTTGCCATCATCTTGTGCAAAACATGAAGAACATGATTATAGAAATATTTTTAAAAGATAGAGATGCTGTATAATTGTAGCTGAGATAATTCTTAATCACAAAATTTCTGAAATTCTTGTAATTTTTTCCCTATCAGTTGTTTACTGCTGTAAACAATTTTGTTTGAAGTGTGACTTATTTTTATCCTCTTTGCATCCAATTCTGTGAGTTTCTCACAAAAGATGTGAGTTTCTGCTAATCAATTGGGCAGATATCTAATATTTTATATGCTTTCCAGCTGTATAACTTAATACTTGGATACTTAATGAATTGTTTCATTACATAATTGGTAAAATGATATGCATTAATATTAGTTCAATCATATATTTTAGTTATGTGGTTATAATTCTGTAGCTGAATAATTTTTCAGGGTTTGTCAGCTTGTAAAAATATGGTGTGAGTACTCAGATATGTAAATAAATAATGCAATACATTTATATAAAGAAGACAATTGAAATCTACCCTTACACTGACTATGAGAACCAACAGTGAAATTAAAGGGGTGACAAAAGATTCATTGGTTAATGCAAATTAAAATACCATAGACTATTAATATCAATGTCATAGAATTCAAGGACATTCAATAAAGCATATGTATAGTGGTAAAAGATAAAATTGATACAAAAATCACTAATATTTATTTCTCAAATAATTAAGAGTAAAATTTTGGATAGAATAACCACCATGCATACATGTATGATATTTTATATCTGCTCTATCCCTGAAGTTCTTATTTCCTTACAGGATAGTTATAAAAGTTGATCTGAAAAGTAAAACACTGAAAAATAAATGAATTTACCAAGAGTGCTCATTGATTAAAATGTGGAAAACACTAATATCAGTAAGAAAAGAACAGACACTTACTTTCTTTGTAATGCTAAGCTTACCTTTAAGCTTATCTCCAAAAGAAATTGAATTTTTATTTTTTTAATTTAATATTTATTTATTTATTTATTTGGTACAAGGTCTCACTACATGGCTCAGGACTCGTAGTAATCCTCCTGTTTTCGGCCACCCCAGCACTTGGATTACAGGCGTGCACCACCATGCCCGGTCTTGGTGGCTGGCTCGGCACACATGGTGGTGGGGCCAGCGCAGCACATGAGACCGGGGATGGAACTTGGATTCTTGCACTTGCCAGGCAGGTTCTTAGACCACTGAACTATCTCCCCAGCTCCTTGTGCATCTTGGTCACAGGTTCCTAGATATAAAGGTCGTTGGTGTAAATTCTGTAGTACAGTTCAGCTGTTGAACACAACTTCTTTTCCTACATCCCTGACATGTCAATGACAGCCGTGTTCCAGAGGAAAGGATGCTTGTTCTAGACATGACAAAAAACAGAGTAGAGCTGCTTCCTTTGGCAGTTCTGGGCCGGGGAGTTAGGCCACACATGCAGCCCAGTTCTGCTGTGGAGCACGCCTGTGGTGGGACCTCTTTTTGAGACAGGCAGCTCACACAGCCTGATAGGGGTTTGAAGGCAGTGGCAGGCACTGCACTATCTCTGGTTTGGGAGTTCCCCTGCTGTGTAGTTGGGCACCCAGTGTGGGTCCTCCCACCCCAGAAGGACCCAGTTTTCAGTAGGAGGCAGGCAGCCTGACCGAGGAGGACCTAACTAGACTCTCATCTTTCCTCTCTCTTTTCTTTCTCTTTCCAAAACTACACAAGATAGATTTCAAAGGCATATAGTGAAACTCACATTGATTATGGTTAACTCAGTTTATCCCCAAAATTTCACCTTTACATTATATGAATATGGGCCCAAGATAGAAGATTCTAAAAGGTTGATTTTCCCCCAAAGGTGAATTAAAGAGTAAAAACACTAAGGCTCAAGCTTGGATTGTGTAAGAGGAAATACTAGATTCAGTAATAAAGAAAAATTAATAAAGGTTCCACCTAACAATCTACAGCTCTTCTCTCCTTCCCTTTCTCACACTGGTTGTAAGTCTTTAGGGTTAACTAACAAAAAGGGTACTGATGGTAGCTCCAAGTACTAGAGTATTAAAAGAAGTACTGTTGTGACTTACATAAAAAAAAGAATAACCCCTTCTGGGATTAGAAATGACTAGCCTATTTATAGTTATAAACCCACAAGAATAAAAAAGATTATTTTAATTGAGTATGACCAATACATCTAAAAGTGCACTTTAATTTAATAACTATTCGATGTATGTTTTCTTGTCTATTTTTCTGCCCGTTAGTCTGTTCCAATAGTTGGTTAAAACAATCTGGAGTTTCTTCATTAAAAAATGTTTTATGAACCCATCAATTTCTTTTCATTTTTATTTTTTGCCTTAAAAAAATTTTGGAGCTATCCAGGCAAAACCAGTTTTATTGGTTTTCAAACTCAAAACATTTGAAGACAAGATATAGGCATAGATTTTATGTTGCTTTTGTTGTTGCTGTTACCGGGGACCTTGTACTTGCCATGTTGCTGAGTTATGTCCATGGCCCAGGCACAGATTTCCTAACTAAAACCCAAATGGCATGGAAAATACTCCAAAGAATCAATAAATGGGGTCTCACCTTATTAAAGAACTATTGCACAAGGAAGAAATCATCAACAGAGTGAAAAGAAAAGCTACAGAGTGAAAAAATAGCCAACTATCCTTCAGACAAAGGGCTTATGTTTACAATATATAAAGAATTTAAAAACTCAGACCCCACACAAATTTAAAGACCCAATCCAAAAATGGCCATCTACGATGAAAACACACTTCTCAGATGGAGAAATAGAAATGGCAAAGGAAATACATGAAAAATTTCAAGATCATTGATCATTCAAGGGATGCAAATTAAAGTAACAGTAAAATTTCATCTCACTCCGGAAAGAATGGGTACCATTGAGAAATCAATAAGGGCTGGGGAGATAGCTCAGTAGAGTAATTGTCTGCCTGGCAAGCGCAGGGTCCTGAGTTCAATCTCTGGTACTGCAAAAAAGAAAGAATGAATGAATGAAAAAAGGAAGGAAGGAAGGAAGAAAGGAAGGAAGGAAGGAAAGAAGAAAGGAAGGAAGGGCTGACCAAATAACTCAGTGAATTGAAGCACCTGCACACAGACACAGGGGCCAGGAGTTCAATCCCTGGTCCTGCTGTGCTGGCTCCATCCCCCTGAGCGGGCAATTGAGACTGGGTGTGGTGGCCTGNGCCTGTAATCCCAGCTCTTGGGAGGCTGTAAACAGGGGGATCACTATGAGTCTGATCTAGTAGTGAGACCTGAACACCCTGTAGACCCTTTCCTAAAATACAGAAAAAAATAAATAAAAGTTCAAAAAAACATAAAAAGAAAGAATGGCAGAGGGGCTGCCAAAGAAAGAATGGGAGGAAAGAAATCCAACTCATCTGTTGGTTGGAGTGCAGACTGGTACCACCACTGTGGAAATCAGTATGGAGAATCTTCAAGAAACTAGGATTAGAGGTCCCACTCAACCCAGGTATTCTCTTTCTGGGTATCATCCTGGAAGAATTAAAAATATACCACAACAATATATGTGTATATATGGATATAGTAGCACAATAAGTAATAGATGAATCTTGGAAACAACCCAAACAAATGCCCATCAACTAAGGAAGATATTTTTTTAAAAAGATGTGGTATTTCTATACAATACAGTACTACTGCTTAGCAATAAAGAAGGATAAACTTGAGACTTTTATAGACAAATGGATGCAAATAGAGGCCATACATGAAATGAAATATAACAGAATCACATGTGTAAGCACTGTATTGTTTCCCTAGTGTGAGAAACTGAAAGAGTGAGTAACATCCAAAATTTACACTAGATATTGTAAAATGAGAAGAAATTGTTTAAAATGGAAAGGGAACTAGGAAGGGAGAAAGAGGAAAGGAGAGAATGGGAAAGGGAAAAAAAATCCCAAAATACAGTAGAGGTAGACTAATAGTTTGTCTTAGTTCACTGGAAAGAAACGTTTGTGCTAAAATAGTCCGGAGAATTCTTTATGCTCATATCTTATATTCTGAGTAGCTGCCCTAAAGATAACACCAATGTATTAACTATTGGTATTCTATTATTTTGGTATGAAATATTGTTTTACTTTTTTCCATAAAATAAAAAAAGAAAGCAGGAAGGCTTAAGATGGTAAGGTGCTCTTGGTTAAGCCTATAAAACTAAATTCAAAACACAAAGTTTCTATATTTTACCAAGATAGTTTCTTTCATTTCCCATAGATAGGCTTTTTGTTACTAAAAACTGAGTTTTAAAAGTAAATGGTTATTTAACTGTTAGCTTATAAAATGTTTTTAATAATCAGTCTATTATGGTTAAATAAATATTATCTTAGTTTATGACTTAGTTTATGACTTATATATAACTAAGGATGCATCTAAAAACAAGATATATATTTTTAATGCTTTTATTTTTAAGGAGTATACAAAATAATAACAAAAACATTGGAAACAGTACAGAATTTCATTAAACAAAATAATACAAATTCATCAATATTTTTTGTATTGCATAGTGTTGTCTTCAAATTAGTAAAACAAGATATATTGTGAGTCTAAGATTTAAAGTTAAGATTGCACAGTTAAGACTACCTAGCTAATACCTGTAAGTGATAAATGCTCTTTCATGCAACATATGTTATGTGTAATATGATCAAAATAATAGATAAACATGTATAATATGATCAAAATTCTGACACCTTCTACAATTTAGTCCTGCCATCTAGAATTTGATGCATTAGCTTTGATTAAATAAATGTTTTGAGATATATAGTTGCATTCTCTTAATGAATAGAATGGTTTGTTCTAATGGTGTTTGTAAATAGG
>NDGM011089857.1:0-10958 GCA_002564305.1 Octomys mimax
AAAAAAAAAAAAATACAAATAGAAAACTCAGTGAATGAGTAACAAAGAATGGTACGCTCTAAGTGGAGCATGCAAAATTGGAAGGAACAAAGTGGTAAAATTTGTCTGTTCAGACTATTGTTAATTAGATAATTTAAGTACAAAAATTAGCTAGTGCATTTCAACTGTTCCCTTATCTATATTTTATATCTGTTGTTGATTTTCTGTAAGATCAAAATGATCTTACAGTTATTCGATTGCTCAACACTTTGGGTGCTTTGTATAAAATATAATGCAGTACAGATGTCAACCCAGGAACTAAATAGCACATATTTCTAAAGAACCATAAAAAAGCATTAACACTATAGAAACAATAGCTCTGTAATTACTTTTTGCTGTGGAGTGAGATTAAGCATTTATCCTTATAGAATCCTAATCCACTCAGAGTCAGATCTGCCCCTGTGGTCCTTTTCCCTTTGTTGATAAATGCATTGTGCAGGTATCTTATATGACCACTGTGGTATTTGAGGTCATCCTATACTGTTAGCACAAATGGTGTGAACAATAGTTTATATGCCACTTAACTTCTTGGGAGAAGCAGTTAACCTTGCTAGAGAGGACAGATCAGTCACGTATAGTTATTAAGGTCTAGAAGGTTTTGTTATGCTCTAAAATACTTCTGTACAACCACAGTATACTTTTGTAGGAGGCCTATTTAGGCAGCAAAGCAAAGAAAGGAGACATCACCTTCAGAATTCTTACAAATGTACACATGAAATAGGTGACGGAAGTCTCTCAAAGATCTATTTCATTAATGACATCCCCATCGCAGGGGTGGTGAACATGCTCCCCTTCAGAAGTAGACTTTCTAAAAATATGTTAATGAATTAAGAATAAAGGCTCTGCAGATGTGAAAAGGCTTTTGAAAGTTTTCAGCTTGCTAAAAGGAATTCAGTCTGATCACTTTGTTTAAAGATTTGAGAATCATCTTATTATGTTTTAAGTGACTGCTTTCACTATGAAACAGAGAGTCCCTATTAAATTTACTCCAAGTCATTACCAGATTTCATTTAAAATTAACTTTCAACCACTGCCCTTAGTAACTATGTATTTTTAATCTCAAGGATCACCTGATGGTGATCGCCTCAAAAGGAAGCAGCTGAGAGTACCCAGAGAGAAGCCCAATCTTTCTTCTAATTCTAATAAAAACATCAGAAGATCGTGTCACCTTATTTCTCGTAAAGAATGGCTTGTAGGAAAACAGGCATGAGTCTTTTTTGCATATAGAATAGTACCATATTGTGTGTATTTATTTCTGCAAGATATTGAAAATTTCTTATTACATTTCATAGGCACTGAAAATATTTTTAAACAGTGTAAGTGGAAAGCCATGACATGAACAAAAAGTTTTAAATAGGTCAAGGTGGGGAAGAGTAGCTATTGAAAATATCCATGTTTCTTATGGGCTCAATAAAACAGTTACGCCGTGTGTGTGTGTGTGTGTGTGTGTGTGTGTGTGTGTATTCTGTTAAACAATGAACAAGGAAAAGTACACTTCTGTGACTTTTTTAAACAGTAGAGGAAGAAATCGTTTCACCACCACTGCTAGTTAAATATCTTCTAACTGGCAAAATTAAACCATGTCTCTTTATTTATTTATTGCACTTGTAAAAAGATGAATGGGGACGTGGTTCCTGGAGGCTTTTACATATAACCCCTTCACAAAGAACAAAATTATACAGTTTGGCAAATGAACTAAATTAGCTACATTTATTTAAATAATCACTATAGAGGAAACAATAAATCAACAACATCCTGCACAAAAGAAAGTGTTTACAGAGTGTCTTGTAATTTGTTTTATCAAGGACACAGACTTTTTGCTCTTAGCTAATCTTGCTTCCGACGGTCTATTATCACATCAGCCATTAATGAGTATTTGCAATAGAAATTTAGCTAAAGCGCTGGAACAAAAAACTCAGGACAACTTCCACCTTTGTTTCGGGTGCAGCTACTCCAAGACACAGACTGCTAATAAACACATTGTCACAGGTTCCTAATAACTTCAGAAACAATCGAAATTAAATGGCAGAGCTTTGCAACATCAGGAAAAGACATGATTTGAATGGTCATAATCCTGCACTTATCTCAGGCTCTCCATATTTCAAAGGACTCTGTCCCTATCTGAGTCTATATCAGGAGGAAGTGAGTAGGGGGAGCTCTAATGCTGAACCTGTGATATATTCATAAATCAGGACTTTGAGAGCCTGTCACCGGCACCATAATGAGGGTCATTATTCAGGCAGAGTGTCAAAACTACTATCAAAGGACCTTCTCAGAATTACAATCATTCTGTTTCTTGTTAAATAAGCAATGTAGTACACAAAAATGGCAAACAAGAAGCGGGTCAATTTGATACAGCGTGAGGGCACAGAGATCTCTAGAGTAATTTACCCTCTGGGAATTCTGATGGCTGGTGAGATGAATTATCCACACCCTCAGAAAAGATTAATGGTAATAAAACCCCTGGAACAGTTGCGCCCAAAAGCCCTACAAATTGCTCATCAGCAACTTTTGAAACAAAGCTGAAAACGAAATAATTGTTGTACATCTGAAATTCCTTGAGAAGATAGAAAATATCGTCTTAGAAAATTATCAGCCAGTCACCCACCAATGAAGGTTATAAGTTGGATTAATCTATTGGTTTTGGTCTTTAAACAAATGTATATTTTTAAAACTGGAAAACTTCCACTCACTTTGTCTTAACCCACTTCAACATCCAGAATGGTCCTAGCAGACTCCCAGGCGTGCGGACACACACCAATGGCTCCTTAAAGGCACACATAAAACCCAAAATATTACACGACAATACAGGGAAGAGTGTGGAGACATCCATGTTTATGTACCATGCAGTGATATAGGTAGTGAAAGTTATAGGACGTCAGCCTGTAGATACTTTCATTACAAGGAAATGATGTCCGACAAAACAGGTAATTTTGATCTGACTTAAGCACTGCACAATATTCAAATTTATATGAAAGTTGTATTTACATCGTATAAACTGGAAAGCCCGTTTGCTAAACGGAACAGAAAGTGAGATTTTGTAAAGCTTGGGAAATCTTTTCAATTCTTTTGTTTTGTTTCCCTCCTTACAATTTTGTTGTTGGGGCAAAAACTGGTCGAGTAGCTTTGGAAAGAACACAGATTTCTCTGCAAATGAGAAGCGGACCCAAGTGAAGCTTTCACTACTTGTTACCTCTGCAGCTTTGAGTGCTTTGGTTTCCTTGAAAATACTTTTCTTATTGTGATATAGAGTCCTTTGCCTCTGTGTGTGTGTGTGTGTGTGTGTGTGCACGTGTGCGTGTGCATGTGTGTTTGTGTGTGTGTGCATTCACCCATATTCCACAGACCTCTATTTTCCCTGAAATTTCTAGTCTCATTTAGAATACCTGGGCCGGCGAGATAGCTCAGTGGTCTAAAAGTGCCTGCTTAGGCAAACTTAGGCAAGCGTAGGGGACCACAGTTCGCTCCCCGGCACCTCAGGGCAGGCTGAGCCGCCCCCCTCAAAAAAGTATTAAAAAATAGAAATACCTAAAGAAAATAGTCAGCATTGACTAAAATGCTGTAATTTAACTAAGTCATGAAGTAGGGTTGCTTTTAAAAAAATAATCACCAATGATGCCTTTTCATTTCTTTTGAAACTGATGTTCAGAAATTCAAAAGACTTAGTGGACTGATACCTACTCTGAAACCAAGAATTTGGTAACAAAATCTTACGAGAGAAGAGGACAAATTTCAGTTTTATCAAATGTAAATAATGGTACATTCTAAGGAGTAACATACAAAGATTTGCCAAGATTTCACTCTACCCAAGTTCTTCCGTGTGGAAATTGAAAGGACGTTGCTGAGCGCTTTAACCCCTCTCTGTCACACTGAATAGTCCGGGACAATGAATCCCACCTTGTCCAGAATTACTCTTTAAGTAAATTGGTATCAATGAAATAATCAAAAGCAAACCAATTACGTTCTGGCATCTTTTATCCATGTGTTTGGATTGAGCTGTCTATTAAGTGGTGTTTGCGTATGAAGACATGCTCTATTGCATGCAGAGGTACTCAATTATTTAGATTATACATTTGAATAAACTGTGAAGCAGAAGGGCTACCCTTGTAATGTAGGACAATTACATTTTCTTGCATAGTTTACAGATTATTAAACTAATATCAATTCGGCCCACACTACCAGTTCCTGGATACTAACCTTTGCCTCCGAGATTTAGCTACTTTAAGGGTCTAGTTTCTACCCTAACAATTAGCAATCTGTGTCAATCATTTCAAATTATACCAAATTATGCAAATTGGTTTTGGGAAAAGGATCATATGAGAGGAGACCACAAAAATTTAATTTCAATAAAGATCATAGGTGAGGTTTGTCGCCGCTTGCTGCTGCTTAAGACCCTCCGCTAACCATGGCTAATAAGCAGCGAGAGTGTCTCCTCCCGACACGTGCAGGTCGGCAGGGGCCAGGTGTCAGGCTCCTTCATGTGGGCACAGCCTGCCGGCCTCCCCTGCGTGCCTCGGAAGGCAATGGCGCTTTCCTTTGTCACAATCTCTTTCTTTAATTTTCCCGAAAGCGCCAAGTCATTAACACACATGTTCATTGTCATGTATACTGTTTAATAAATACAACAAAGTGTCACAGTTAAGCTCTAAGATCACTGAATTCAACATTCATAAAGTTTATTCAGGGAGGCAATCCCTTTCTTGCGCATGATGGTGCCTTTGGTTATATAAACAGTACCTACTTACTGTAATAAGGAAGCAGAAGTGGTTCCATCTCTAATCTTGAAAGCACTCTATCATCCCATCCTGTAGTTAAGGTGACTGTGTTTTATCCCGTGTCTATAAAGGCATGCATGTTTTAATTACCTATACTTTGCCACTAGGATGATAAAACTTGCAAGGACATGACATGCAGATGCAGCAGCCCCGCGTCACGATTCCCCAGGTGTGCTTTGTTTGGAAAAATATCAATACTCTGTGTTGCAGGTACCCAGGTTTCATCACTTGTTTATGTTTTCCACCTGGCCACAGACTGAATTGGTAGTGACTGTGGGAGTCTCTTGATTGGTAAATTGTCTTTGTTTTAACAGCTAAATTGAAGGCCAGAGAGGTTAAGTGGATACTCAAGATCCTACCGTGAGTTAATGGCCTACAAGGGAGTGGGCGCTGGCGAGCTCCACTCCAGCTTCCACTGATTCTCCTAACGTGAACAGGTAAACTGGTGTTTTCACATCAGATTTCTTTACATTTCATGTAAATGTTTCAAATTTTAGAAGTTCTGATAGTAATTTAAAACGTGTCCCAGCTGTTCCACAAACATCAAAAGGAACATATGTTTTCCTTCTGATAAAATCTGAGTTTCCTCCGATGACACACTGTATTTGTTCATTTTTACATATCCAGTGCCCATGGTCACTTTTATGTGTCAGCTTGGCTAGAATACAGTATGCAGTTATTTGCATGTAATAACTCCAATGCTAATATAGCTGTGACTGGGAAGCTTTTTGCTGTGTGGGTTTTTGTTGTTTTGATTTTGCAGGACTGGGTATTGGTACTGGTAGGGAGTACTTAACTATACCCCCAACCCATTTGATTTGTTTTGCTTTTTAAATTTATTTATGCATTTGGTATAGGATCTCACTACACAGCTTAGACTTGTAGTGATCCTCCTGTCTCAGCCTCCCCAGTGCTGGAATTATAGGCGTGTGCCACCACACCCAGTCACGGTGGCCAGCTGGGCATGGAGCCAGCATGGCACGTGGTACCAAGGATCAAACCTGGGTCCTTACACTTGCCGGGCAGCAGGCAGGCACTTATGCTGCTGAGCTACCTCTGTGGCCAGTTTTTCTTGGGAGGTGGGGTATTGCTAAATTACTCAGGCCAGCCTCCCAATTCCCAAACCACAGGAACAGCCTCCCCTGGAGCTTGGATTCCAGGTGTGGCTTCCAACCCCGGCACCACGAAGGCACTGTGTGGGCATGGTTAACATGTGCAGTCAGATGATTTCATGTGAAGGCAATTACTTTTGAGAATGTGCACCAAGATGATCCGTCAGCTGAAAGGCCTTGCACGCGGGGGAGGCTGCCTCTTCCGCTTGCCTTCTATGGAGACTTTTCGGCCCCTCTTTCTTGCAGGTTGCCTGAAGGGCCAGGCCTGTAATGGTGCACAAACTAACTGCTTGCCTTAGACACATGATATTCTGAATTAGATATGATATCATATATAAAATATCTACTCCAAAAATCCATAAATGTTTACTGTGTTCTGTTTCAGAATTGATGAGTCCATAAATGACTGTGTTTTATCTCATCGAAATCTATGCTTTTTATTTGAAGTGTTTTATTACTTATGAAACATTGTCTTAGTTGTCTAATGCATTTGAATGCATTACTATTGTACAACAAAACTCCTTCATGAGAGGAGCCGAACGCCTATTTCACTCCTCTTGTTAGGAAACATACAGACCTCGCTGCTTTTCTTGAGTAAAGGACAGTAGCTTCCTTTGTTGTAGAAATGTACAAAAAGAAGACTCTTAAAAATAGTATTTGTGGAAAGACTGCACATTTTTATAATCTGTTCTCAGTTGCGAGGAGGAAGCTGCAAAAATCTCCCCAGACCTTGATGAATCCCTTGTTTAAAACCTCCGGCGCTGTAAATAATGAAATAGTAGCATCCTCCCAGCACTGTATTGACTGTGGGGCCTCTTTGAAGTGAAGACTTGGAGTATGAGGTACTCAAATCCTGCTCTCCCACTAATTAAAATTCTCATCTACTGTTGGAGCAGGTAGGATGTTCAGAAAATGTTCCAGTGATGATACAATTATTTGGCTTTTTAACTGAACGGCTGTCCTCAAGGAGTAGCAATAACAGCATTGGCCCTACACACCAGCAAGCAAATAAGCATGAGGCTTTCATGGCTTAGGGAATAAATACAAGTCCAGTCTTCTTCTGGTTGGTCAAATAGAATTTTTGTAAGGGATTCCAGTGACATATTAATTTCAACCTGTAGCATATATGATTCCCCTTCTAACCTTCTTTGTATTCACAAGTGAGGAAACTTATGACAGATAAATGATCCGCTGTCAGTCTGGGCTGTTACACTACAATTATTTGCATCTCCAACGAATCCTACCTGCATATCACCATTCGGGTAGCAGCAGGAAGATAGGAACTCGTCAATGACTCAGATTCACAGCGCGTGCAACTTGAGGTATTGCGTGTACCTGAGACCACATAATCCTGGCACAGCAAAACATCTAGATAAACAAGCTCTTCTGTTATCAGAGGAATTGCAGGGCAAATGAGTTGTGTCTAGAGATGTAACCTAAATGTGGCTGGAATGTAGCTTTCCATAGAGGACTGAAAATCTGTGGAGCTTTAAGCAAACACAGGATTCCCAAATTTCATTAGCAACTTTAATATGTGTGCTGCTTTGCATTTTAAACATGTCAAAACAAGCTACCTACATCCTTCAGGTATGATCAGAGATGAGGAAAAATTAAAACATAAACACAAATTTGAATACACAGGTTTTTGATATAAGTTATATTAGGGCTAAATCTTGGTTACAATGGAAGGAGTCTACCAGTAAGTTGGAAATTGATCTTTACTGTTAGCTTGAAAGTCATGCTAATCCTCAAATGTTAATGCTAGCTTTCACACATTCTAGGATTTATGCACAATTATTTATTTTGAATTTCATTTATTACGGTTTATTTTGGCCTAGAAATCTAAATGGAACTATATAGATTCTACTATGTCGTTGATGATTATTTTCTATTTAATTCTCTGACACACTTGGAGCTGTATGATCTTGGCTTTATTTCTCTGAGTACTTCTTTAAAATCTGGGTCCTCAGACTAGTCATGAGGAAAGGTCAGCCCAGGCTCAAATGAAACAGCTGACACGTTCTCTTCAAAGGTCTCGAGGTCATGAACAGTAAGGAAGGACAGTACATTGCAACAGCCTGGAAGAGAAAGGAAACACGACGCCCAAACACGTCTTAGATGAGGCCTGGGAGCAGAAAAAGCATATTGGTGGGAAACCTGATAAGGTCTGGAAAAGGTTTTACTTCAATGAGTGGCGTTACATCAGTGTTCGGTTCTTAGTTTTGACAACTGTGTCGTTATTACTTAAGATGTTATTATTAGAAGTTAAGAGTATTCACTACCTTTCTACTGTCCTTGCAGATGTCTATACTTCTAAAATTATTTTAAGATTAAATGTGATTGTTTTTGGAAGTTTGAAAATAATGAAACTTACTCGGAAAGATTTTTGCCTAAAATATATCACTACAAAGATAAAACTACAGTGATAGAACAAAAGAAACTATATATATATACATATATATGTAGTTTTCTCTCTATATATATAGGTATGTGTATATATATATATATATATATATATATATATGGAGAGAGAGAATCCTATATAAAATGATTCTACAAATTAATAAACGAAAGGCAAAAGATCCAGTATAAAATTGGACCAGACACATATATTAACCAGTAAAAAAATTGAGAGGGAAAAACACTATGGCGAATTTTTCTCTGAAATAAACCAGAATAGTTAAGAATATCCTAACTGATACAAAGCTCAAATTGACCAAAAACTGAAAAGAAATTCCAATATGAAGTTCGGCAGATATGTGAGTTTACCTTTTCAGCTTGGAAAAAAAAAAATCGATGCAACTTTTAGAAGATAATCGGCTAACATCTATGTCAATATTTTGATAGGAGGTATTCCTCATTTAACACAGCAGCAATTGAGAATGCACTTAATTTCCCAACACACAACACACATATATGAATGTTAACTCTTACTTCAGTACCAGAAAGTCCAAACATGCTAAATGTTCATAAAAGAAGTAATATTATTCATAATATTGAAATCACTCTGAAAGAAGTACATGGATGTTTAAAAATACCATACAAATCTTAAAGCAGTGCTGAGATAGATAATAGATAGACAACTATGATTTTTTGTCTTCTCATATCACCATAAGATCATTGTCCTGAGGATTTCCAAACTATAAGCAACAATCAAGGGGGTAGCTGATACAAACAATGTGTTAATTTTCTGACCAATATTGGTCATATCTATGTATTCAGAAGAGGAGTGAAGTGTATTTTGAAACACAGTGACTATTGAGATAATTTTTCATATACAAATAGATAGTATAAAATTGATATACTACTTAAATAAATTCTCTAGTAGTTTTTTATTTCTCTTCGTTCTTCAAAACTACCTTTGCATGGTTCTTAATAAAATTGTGCCATGTAATTATGGCTTTTAGCAGCAGACAGAAACGCAGCGCTGTCCTTCATTGTGCTTACAGTCAATATAAAAGTGAACATAAGTCTCCAGATTCACATGAAGTAACCAAAGCAGCCAGCCAGCGAAGCTCTCGGGGCGTCGCCTGCCTGGGGCCGGGGTCGGCGAGAAGAAAGGAGCCTTGGGTTTGTTCCCTGCCAAGGAGCGTGCAGTACCCTAAGGAGCCACCAGAGGGGTGAGGAGAACCGGAGCTCTGGGGGTGGGGAACCGGCAGGAACTCTCCTCACTGGGAAATGAGGAACCCGGACCAGGAGACGATGAGCACCCGCGGAGGCCTCCGGAAGACCCGGAAGTCCCTGGAGGGGCTGATGGAGGCAGGCCGTCTCCTGTGCAGTGTTGGTCTGTAAAGACTGGCAGAACGGGCTCTTTCATGTTTGTTCTTGAAAGCAGAGCATGGCCCCGCCAAGCTAACAAACTAAATCTCAGACGCTCTCCCTCGAAAGAAGTGGACATGCTGGGCCCCATGGATAGCTCAGCATGCCGGGAGTGGGGCCTGCATGGCATGTGGTGTTGGGACTGAACCCTGGTCCCTGTGCTTGCTAATCTTTCTTTTTTTTAATTTTAGTTTTTGTTAGTACATGTTGGTAGTACGTAATGATGGCATTCATGGTGAAGAGTTGGTACATGTACATAACACATCGTAATCAGTTTTCTACCTCCTTTCTCCCCATCCATCCATCGCTTGGCTCCCTTTCTTTTCACAAATGACCTTTTCTCTGTTGCCTACTAACCTGTCTTTTGTCCTGCTCTTTAGCTTCTTTATCCTTGGAGTCCCCATGTAAGAGAAACCATGTGATATCGAATGTGTCCAGTGTATTGCACTTAACAACATGTTACTTAATATTTATGTCACTTATCATTAAGGGACATAAGCAGGTCCATCCATATTCCTACAGCTGACTCAAATTTACCCTTATTGATGGGAGAGCAGTATGCTGCTGTACACATACACCACGTTTTCTTTGTTCAAATGTTGATGAACATATAGACTACTTCCAAGATTTTTTGAGTTGTGCTACTATAAGTATGGGTATAAATCTATGATTATAATACAAAGTCTTTCACTTGGATGATTTAACATACACAAATAATACATGTGATGCATCACACAGAAACAAGGACAAAAATCATATATTAATCTAGGCAGACAGAGAAAAAGTCCTTGACAAAATCCAACACCATAGAAATCCTGAAGAAAATAGTTACCGAAGAACCTCATTACAAGCTGATAAAAGCCATTTAGGATCAAACTACCACCATCAACATATTAAGTGGGAAAAGCTGAAAACTTTCACTATAAAAGTGGGAACATGACAAAGATGTCCATGTCATTACAAAGATAAAACTACAGTGATAGAACAAAAGAAACTATATATATATATGTGTGTGTGTGTATATATACATATATATGTATATATATAGAGAGAGAGAATCCTACATAAAAGGATTCTACAAATTAATAAGTGAACACCACTGTTGTTCCATATGATAATCAAAACATTAGCCTAAGCAAGCAAAAAGAGAACCTTATCAGATACAAAAGTTACATTTCTTGTTATATAGGTCTTGCTGTATCTTGGTCTTAAC
>NDGM011089862.1:2500-11126 GCA_002564305.1 Octomys mimax
TCAAACCCCTAGCTCCTCCGCTTGCTTGCAGATGCTTTAATCCACTGAGCTATTTGGCCAGCCTAATGTTGACATTTTAAAATCAATGGCAACTGGGCATGGTGGCACTTGCCTGTAGTCCCAACACTCAGGAGATTGAGGCAAGGGACCAGCCTGAGCTACATAGTGAGTTCAAAACTAGCCTGAATACACAGTGAAACCCCGTCACAAACAAATGAACCTCAAAAACTAAAGTCAATATAATCTTTGGGTTTTAACTTAAAATTTACAACACCAATAGCATGAGATTCTGTTTTTACTTCACCTAATAATTACTATGACTGGAAAATATAAAGCAAGTTTTACAGATATCATGATTTTTTTTTTCCTGAAAAATAGTAAGAAAAAAACAAAAGATTGGAAAACGGAATGGAGCTGGACCAGGGAAACATTTTAAAAATTTAATATTTACTTGCTGTTCATACCTGTTCCACCTCAGCTCCAGCTACAAATATTCACAGGAGGAAAAGCTCATCAAAGCAACCCTCACTGCAGAAAAAAGTGTGGTTCCTCTGAAAAATCTCTTGGATGAATGATAATTTAAAATTAACAAATGAAAACAAAGAGAATAAAAGGGTATCCTTACAAATTTACATTTTAGAGGTAGGAGAAATTTGTCAGTAGTTTAAAAAGCACAAAAATGATTTATTTGCAGATCTTACTGATTCAGAGATTCTATAGTTCAGATTTATAAATAATGAGGAATAAAAACTAAATAATTAATGGTAACACTTGCTAAACTTTGTGTGTGTATGTATGTGTGTGAATTCTAATTTGATGTCTAGGCTTCCATCTGAACTTTTGTTACTGTGCAAGACTCCACTGTTTTCTGGTATTGTTAGTGACACAAATAATCTTAAAAGAAAAATCTCAGCGCCCAGGATCACCTTGGATGTTATGAACACTTGTGAGTATAACTGTGGGTGTGTGTTGCACTGGACAGCAACCTCTAATCTCTGCATCACTGTGTATTTCACTTGGCTTCTTCACATTTCCTGGAATAGAAATTGAAATCTTTTAGCAGATAGTTGGGCTTTTCTCAAGAGCTTTGTAAATTAAAAGTGAGGTTTGATAGCAATTTACGTCAGCAATGTTTCTTTCCCTTATGCTTTAAAAAAATGCTGTGAGAAATAATGAGAATTAGTTAAGTCTAGCTTGTAAAGATTTAATGTTTCAAATTGGAGATGAGTACATATGCATCTGGATTTCCTCAAAGAAGGTTAAGAAAAACCATGAAATTTCTTTAAGAAGTATTTTTGTTCACATTTTCAGGAAATTTGAGTCCATGGTTGGTTGTCTGAGAGGCAGAAGGGGCCTGGAGGAGGGGCCCCGTGCAGAAAGGCTGTTCACCCAGGGCAGCCAGGAAGCAGACAAGGAAGGAAAGGGCTGGGAACAAGAAACTGTCCTCCCAGGTAACGCCCTCTCTGAGCAATCTCTAGCCAAGCCCCACCTCCTAACAGCAATTAGACTACTGGCTTCCTCAATGGAAAAGCCCCTTGATGAGCACAGGAACCTGCCTGCATCAACAATATTCCACAGAGGAGAATGTGGAGGAAATCTTAGATCCAAATCATGATAAAGCATTAGGAAACATAATAATTTACAATGTAAGGATAGTGCTACTTACAAAAATTAATTCCCTATATTTTACATGTAACTATGCTGTCCATGTTATCTTTGCCTTATTTTTGAAGAATACAGTTTTCCTTAAAATGCATTATCTTATTTGTTACCTTTGAGATTTTAGAAATACTAGTGCTAAGTTTGAAAAAGATGAAAATATTTCTCAGAGTACAACCGATTCTAGGGTTTCTGTTTGCTTCTGTCTCTCCCTCCCTCCCCAACTCCTTTCCTTTCTCCTCCCCATCCTGCCATTGGAACCTGCCTTCCCACTAAACTCTAGCCCCAGCCTTTTCTTTAATGTGAAAGCCCATCGTAATATGTTCCTAAGCTGCTCAGGCTCAATTCCAACTTGTCATTCTCCTGCCGTAGAGGCCTGCATCACCCAGCCTTACTCACTTATCTATGATTTTACTTTAATTTTATCAAAACAGTTCTTTACTGCCTGCTACATTCCAAGGTAACGTTTCTTCTCTCAGTTCTGTCTTGTAAAGTATCTCTTTCTGCTCTCATTTTTCTAAATTTAGGAGCAATAACTCTCATCTAATCAAAAATGTATTCTTGCCCATTAGAAAGATAAAACAGCTGGAACCAATAAAGGGGGGAAAGATAAGTTAAGCACGTAGACCAAGAATAATATATATCCACAGTCATAGTGCTGACTTTCTTACTGGATATTAGTCCATTTATTTACGGCTGTGTATCTTTAGATTTTAAACATGGTAATAGATGCTATGCATGTGCATTTCACCTTGTGAGTTTGAGTGTTCATATTAGTGTACATATATGGAATCAGTTGCATAACAACACATGTGATGTGGTTATTTGTCTATTTTTGGTAGAAGATTTAAGTTTCAGATACAATTAAAAGTTCTTCTTATTTTTGAGTGTTCATTCTGTTCATGCATTACTGTTTATGATCATTTACTGTGGCCCAGGGAGATAGCTCATTGGCCTAAGCACCTGCCTGGCAAGCGCAAGGTCCAGAGTTCCCTTACTGACTATACTTTAAAACAACATCAGAAGTAATTACAATAAAACTATTGTTGTCTGTACATGTGAACATTGTTATGTAGTAATTCCTCTTTTAGATGTAATAATTTCCAGTAGCTTTCTTCATTATTATTGAGAATGATTCTTGTAACCTTTGGAAGTACAGAATTTGCCAAGAAGGATCACCCCAGATATCTGGCCGCTTCCCATTCCTACTCTTAATGCTAAACAGCCAGTGCTATTCTACCAAACAAACTGACTTGCTGTAATTAGAATGTCCTCACTACATTCTTGTTTCTGTAGAAACAAATTTTATATTTCCTTGTCATCGTCTAGAATCTACAGAGAGAGTAGGTCTTAATTGCTCTTTCAGATCTCCCTGTTTGGGAGGAATAGGATGGAATTATTCAGCATTTAGCTAAAAAAAAATCTTGGGAACTGCTCTCTTCTATACAAGTGGCTTTCTTTGAAAATTATTATACAATTTGTATCACAGTAAATTACTTTTTAAAAGTATTTTATTTGTTCTTTTATTTATTTGATACAGAGTCTCGCTCTACAATTCAGACTCATAGCGATTTTCCTGCCTCAGCCTCCCCAAGTGCTGGGATTATAAGTGTGTGCCACCCCACCTAATCAGTGGATAGTTGGGCACAGGACTGGCATGGCATGTGGTAGTTTGGATTGAACCCAGGTTCTTTCGCTTGCCAAGTAGGCACTTAGACCACTGAGCTATCTCCCTAGCTGCTTATAGCAACACATGGATATATGCTGTGATAGTGTAAGTACTAAAGAACTCTGTTTTCTGTAGCTGAAATAAATATATAACTTTGTTACAAGTGATTAATTATTAAAAGAACATTTTAACTTCTCTTTAGAATTGGCCCAATATGCCACATACTAGACAATTAACCTGGCTATAAAAAGACAAACAAAAGATCTGGGCCACGGTATCTAACCTTACTGATCACCTTTTATCTATTAAGACATTGTCGTTCTAGCGATGTCATGCAGTTTAATTTCTCCTGCTATGGCAAAGACATTTACACTATTTTCTAAAATAGTAGTTGATGAGCAGGACCTTGGACTTTTTCAATGTGAAGAACATATTGTAGACCCAGACTTCCTGTCTATATCCTCAATTTCTTCCATTTTAAGATGAAGAAAGTAATGGTAATTTAAGCATTTAGCCAGGAACTACATGTGGATCTTTTATTATAGTTTGGCATATCATAAATGCTAGGTTAATTTTAGATAGATGATTGTAATTTTGATGGTAAAAAATCACTGTAAGGAACTAAAGCATACAAAAGAACAGGATTATATCATTAATAATTGTACATTCTAAGTCACTTGCCTTTGATATAAATAGTGGGCTTAAATCACAATGTTATTGTCTCTGTAAATAGCCAAAAAAAATCTTACCTATATTCCTCTTTGCATTTAGAAAACAAAATGAGATATTTACCAGGAACTTTATATAATATTCTATCATTTCATGTTATGTAGGTCATAATAGGTGTATAAAATAGTATATCACCTTCTTCGTATTTGACTCTGAAACAACTTATTCACCTCAGTTCAAGGGGAAACAGTTCCCTAAAGTTATAAACATTGAGTGGAGATGTTTTTTGGAATTTCCTCTAATCATTCCACTAGGTCGATGATGTTGATTATTAAATCATGAAGCATTAATACTGGTGAGAAAGAGGTGAGTACATCTGGTGGAAGTAGCTTTCTTGTTGATCTTTCAAAGGCAAATTAATTAGCTCAGCAGCAGCAGCTATCAAAAGCAGAAATGAGATAATTGGGCTGGGGGTGCAGAACATTGTCTTCCTTGACAAAAGTGCTTATTTCAAGAATTATGGGGTGGGCAAAGAGTTATACTTACGGAAGTATGCAGGATGGCTTAGATAATTGTACTGCTGATTTCTTCTGGTCTACAGAGAGGAGCAGGTGATGTTTAAATTATTTTTTCTTGTCCTTTGAAATTCCTTAAAACTTTTTAAAACGAGTTTTGTTTACTTATGTCTGGTAATCCGAACAATTAATTTGAAGACAACATTATGCAATACAGAAACCATTGTCAAATTCCTGTTGTTTTGATTGGTGAAGTTCTAAATTGTTTCCAATATTTTTTGTTGCTTTTTTCCCCACTATTTTGTATTCTCTTTAGATGAAAAACTGGACCCCAGTTGAAAAAAAGAATCAGCTTAACTCCTCTGATCATGAGATGAGCCCAGTATGACCAGGCAACACTGCTATTTTAAGGAAAAGGGGAGCTTGTTCTGATTTATTTTTATGATTCTACTCTGAGTTTAGTGTTATGAGTTCAATCTTTTGGGGATAGAAGAATAAGGATATTATGTCCCTAAAACAATGAAAATAAATCTAAGAGATGTACTGACATTTGTAGATTAGAGTAGTATCACTCTGCGTTCTCTTAGAACAATATGAGAAAGACAAGTGATTTTATTGTCTTAAGGAGAAAGTAGATCCAAGGTCTTCACAAATGCTACATAATTCATGTTCACTCTTCAGTGTCTATAAGCAATAAGAAAAGAAAAAATATGCAGTTTTCTTCTTATTCTGATTAGTTATCACAATGTCACTATTAGTATATTTTTATGTTCAATGTTACTATAGGTTCTTGTGGCAAGAAAAAAAGAAAACTTCCCCCCAAAACTTAAAGACATAAAGCTATAATGAGACACCTGAATCCATCAGAGGAAGAATACAAAACCCAAATAGTGTTCCATTAAAGACTGCTTATCAAATTATTTGATTCTGGGGCAGCAACATACAACTTTACCTAAGCTACTACTACACAATTTTAAACAGATTACCTGTTCCTAGATATAATAAAAAAAATGAAAAGAAGTAACATACTAGAGCAATATCTAAAAAAATAAAGTTAGTTCCTGTATCAAACATATTAAAACTGAAAAATCAGCCAAATATATCTTTTCAATTGAAGAATATATTTTTACAAATAATTATTCAAATAGTATGATACTTATATCCAGTCATTGAAGATGAGCATGATTAGAATACATAGAAAAAGCTATATTCATTCCCCTATAAAAAGCATTCATTGAAAATACACTGCATGCAGGAGCATTGGATAATGATAGAAAAATTTAAAACACAGAGATATAATACAGCACTCAGAGACTAATGTATTTTTTAAAATAATTTTATTGAAAAACAAATAGCAATGAGACAGTTTCAAAACCTATTAGTAAGACAGTTTCAATAATTAGTACATTACATGTTGTTGTCTTGGTGGTTATTCATTGTATCAGATGCTGACATGATATCCTGTCCACAAACACTATTAGAACAAATCTTTCTATTCATTGAAGTAAGAGAATGTAGCTGTATATATATCCTAACTGTTTTGAATATACAGATACAAAATGGTTATTCATTTGTACCGCCTTCTTTGTTTAGTTTTGTCGAAGAAGGATATTCTGTTGTCATTTAAATGCTGTAGGTGCATGAATTCAACAAAATATTCCAATATACTCCAGTAGTCCATAATAGTAGTGGGTTTTTCATAAGACTGGCAATGTCGGAAGTCATTGACTTGAGCCTTTTACAGCTCAGCATATTAATATTGCTTTACTTTTTATACTTTATTTGTGATGTAAAAAGGAAGCAGACAAATCATCATTCCATTTGAACACTTGTTAGCATTCATTTGAACAAAGTGATTTGAAAACAAAAGAAGCAGAAGCTCCTTCTCACTGAGCATGCTTTATATCAGTTATTACTCCAGCATTCTGGCTTCAAATATTCTAAGATTGACCAACATATGGATTGCTTGACTTAAATAATTTAATAGAAATCTAATTTTTGTCATAACAAGATAAAATTTTATCTCAACAAAGAACATCAATTATTGCATTTCAAATACCTGCTACTTTATTTGCATTAGCACTGACATTAGGTAGAAAATTGAAAACGACATTTAAAATATCTTCTTTCCAATTCTGAAAAAAATGAATAGATTCATATATTTTAGAAAACGTAACTACTTTGTGGGAAAATCTGAGTGTGTGATTAAGACACATTGTAGAAGCTACACTGTCTTTATTTATGCACATATTTATCGATATCTCCTCCAAAGGTGGTGATTGGAAGTGGGTTAGAACACCATGCTAATAAGGTCAGAGTCAAGGACAGGGGCTTCCTGCACGCTTTCCTCTACTATAATAAATTTTCATTTTAGGTAAGCTGCTTGCAAATATCTGCATCTGATCATGAGAGAAGGCACTTTGAATAAATCAATGCAAAACCATCAGCCATGCTTACACCTGCACTGGATGGCTTACCCAGATACACTCGTTTGCAAGCTAAACTAGGATGAAAAGAATGTCCTACATATGCTGGGTGCATACATAGGTTTTGCTTTTCCAAAGCAGTTTGCAAGTCATCTGAGGACCACGTTGTATTTTATTTCATGCCCCCTTCACCCCCTAATGTAGGGTTATCCACATTTACATATTATGCTCATCACCATTTTTGTTGCAGGAGGCTATGAGATAGTAGATATAGTTCCACAACAACAACAACAACAAAATAGAAATCATCTTTAAGCCTACTTTCTGGAGTACATATATGCAAAGACACTTAAGTATG
Source organism: Octomys mimax (assembly GCA_002564305.1). Classification (NCBI taxonomy): domain Eukaryota; kingdom Metazoa; phylum Chordata; class Mammalia; order Rodentia; family Octodontidae; genus Octomys; species Octomys mimax. The sequence goes on from NDGM011089862.1 coordinate 9,797, forward strand.
TCTAAATATCGGAGTATCCCATTTAAATAAAAATAGTTTGATTGAACCTTTAATGTACATTGGACTTAAAACAAGGCAGAGAGAGAGAGAAGGGATGGGGTAAGAGAATTGATTTCTCCTGATGTTTAGCTTGAATTAAATACATACTACTGAAGTGAACATATTTTACTTTGTCAGTATCATTTGTCGGACTGCTAGATGACTCAGTGTAGAAGTCTTGATTCTAACTTTCTGTTTATTGAAGGGAGACTGAAAAATGGATGTGAGAAGCTTTGTGGTTTAATTCCTATGTTTTTACTGTTCTTTCTCACATTTTTGGAATGCTGTTAAATTTTTTGTGGCACTTCTGCTTTTTTTCTATCTTTAAATTTGGGATAGTGATTTGTATATATCTGACAAAATGAGAGTATAGGCATTCTGTTTCTATCCTTAATCATTTTTATGTTTAAAAATTATCTCTGAAAAGTTTTTTTTTGTTGTTGTCATTGTTTTTGCTATATTTTTGTTTATAAAATTAACCAATAAAGCAAACATTACCCTTATAGATCCTCCTACTTGCCTATTTCTAATTTACTCCCTTAATAGTTTTATTTCCTCAAAAAGTAACTTAATTTCTTTTTTCTTAATTCAAATTTATATAAATTGAATGCTTTTTTCCCTCTACGTCTTTAAAACAGCACTTTGTAAGATCTCCAACAATGTTCTGTTTTATAAGATTAAATAAAATTGAATTAATTAAAAAATGAAACCTTGTTGAAACTTATTTTTTTTAGGAAATCTTCTGGTCTTGATGCAATTATGATGTCTTTGATTTCATGCTCTATAAATATTTATTTCTCTACTTCTCTGATACCTGGTTATTATCCTGGACTTTTCAGAACTATTTTCCTTCATACTATACCCTTTTACTGTGTAATCTTTCCATTTCCTAGCACTCCAGCTATGCTTCTACCTACCTGATTCAAAAGTATGCTAGACTTGACTACCAAACTCCACACCCATTTAAGGATTTCTTAGTGGACTTCTGTACTTGGAACCCCAAAAGCCAAGAGAAATTCCTAAACATTGCTCTCTGCTTTAAATGGACTCATTCAAACTGAGAACATGACTGTTTTACTCATCACAGGGTCTACTTCATTCCCTTATAATCTGATTTTTTACATCAGTCACTGAATTGTCTCATTTTTACCTTGAAAAAGCTGGTGAGAATTCATCCTTTTCAATTTCTATTATCTTTATTTTATATATAGTATATATCATATAGTTATATGCATCCATAGTACTCCCCTTGTTTTATATATAGTATATATCATAGTGGTATGCATCCATA
>NDGM011089875.1:0-11778 GCA_002564305.1 Octomys mimax
AAATAAATATTCCAAAAGCTCTGAGTTCAATGCCCAGTGGGGGGAGAGAGAAAGGAAGGAGGGGCACAACTTGCTTTGGCCCGGGAGTGCGCGCATGCGCCCAGCCTCCCCGCTAGCTCCCAGCTCCCCTCCTAGTCCGCAGACCGGCGCTGACGCGTTCTCATCACCCGGCTCTATTGCTCACACCAGAAATCCCTGTGGGTGTTGCATACTTTCTGTGCCCCCGACTGCCGACTGCCGTATACGGGGAGTGATTCCGTTGTCCTGGGCTCCACTTGCTCTTCGGTCCCTCCCCAAACTCGTGACCTCTCGCTGCGTGCACAGCTTTGCCTTTGCTGCAGTGTGAGATAGCTGAAGTGACACAGTACACAGCCCTTTCAGGTTGGCTCCCTCTACTTAGCCCCATATTTTAAGGTCTCTCTCTATATCTTCTCCGTTCATGTTGGTATTCACTTCGCCTATTTGTATTCACCTATTGAAGGACCTCTTGGTTGCATTCAGTAATAATGAAGAAAGGTGTTGTAAATATTTATTTACAATTGTTGTCTGGACCTAAATTTTCAGATTGAGACAGCGACGGTTTTATGTTTTATATTAATCTTAGTTTGAAGTTGATATCAAGAAACAAGATATCAAGAAGATATGTTGCCGGCCCCACCCCTGGGGCACGCTGAGACAGCGATTGAGACTGGGTGTGGTGGTACAGGGGCTATAATCCCAGCTTTTGGGAGGCTGAAAACAGGAGGATCACTATGAGTCCAATTTATGTAGTGAGACCTTGTGTCCCCTGTACTAAATGCAAAATAAATAAATTAATTAATTAATTAATAAATAAATAAAAATAAAAGAACCAAGGATGAACCAGATATGACAGCACACACCAATAATATCAGCACTTGGGAGGCTGTGGCAAGAGGATCACTGTGAATTTGAGGCTCTTCTGGGCTACATAGTGAGATCCTGTCTTAAAAAAAGAAAAATAATAGAACCAGGATGATCATTGTCAAAATGCTATCAATGGAAACATTACCTGAAATGTGTCCTTTCAGTTTTGAAGTTCTTGGTTTTCATGCAGGCCTCTCTTCTGCCTGGAAACTGGAGTAAGTTTTTCAGCCACCAGCATACCCATCATTGCATTGCTCCACTATGGATCATTCTCAGCCTGATGTTCATGTTCAGTCACACTTAGTGCGTCTGTCCCACACTTCTGAACCTACGTCTGTGGCCGTGTCGGTTGACAGCTACCCTCCTTCCTTTCTCTCTCCCCCCACTGGGCATTGAACTCAGAGCTTTTGGAATATTTATTTTGGGACAATTTCTTGCAAGGTCACTAAGTGGAGTTGACCTTGCCATCTTCTTGCTTTGGCCTTTTAGAGTACCGAGATCGCTGGTGTTTTACTTCACAATATCCATCTTTCTATTTCTTTTGCAACATCATAGACTATGTGTCTTCCCCTTACCTCCAAAATTTTATAGAAAAGTTTTGCCTGAAAGAAGTGTTTAGTAAACATTTATTGCCAGCACAAAACTTTGTTGACATTTTACAGTTAAGAACTATTTGATTAATCAGATTCCATATCCCCTAGCATGAAAGATGCAGATACCTAAGAGGCAGTGAAATGAGACTAACGCTAAGTAACACTGTAATATTCAGTGTGTGCTGGGTGCAGCACTAAGTATTTTCATGTAAGACTCTTCTTTCATATCACTGCCATGTTACATATGAGGAAACTGACCCTTAGAAAAATTAAATAACTTGCCTGAGGAGCTAGGCAAATAGATTATGTATGATGAGAATTTCAGTATTGCATACCTGGGCCTATGAAATAAAAAACAAAATGAATTTGATGCCAAATTTTATGTAATTTATGTTATATTGAAGTGAATTATTTAAACGTATGTCCTTATCAATGCCAGTTTGTCTGCATGGCTATTTCATTACTGATCTTCCCCAAGTCTGTAAAACTCATGAAGACATGACCTTCTTGCATCATAAATCTCCAGCTCCTAGCACAATGCCTTGTCTGTTGAGGTATTCCAAATCTATGAATGATCTCAGCCTTCCTGATCACCCACCAGTTCACTAACTGGCACATGCACCTGCCATAAGGGGGCACATCTTGGAAGCTAAATGTCAGCTGGCTTTGGAAGGAACAGATTACTGTCTCCTATCAATGGTACCCATCCCTATCTTTCAGTCTTCAGATCAATTCTGGTAAACTCTGATGGAAGAAAAGATACATTACTATACAAAAGAAGAGACAACTAGCTCTCTGAAAGCACATATTGCTAATAATTATTATAACATTATTCATATTCTAGAAATCTATTCTTGGAATTTGAACCACATTTGGGCATATTGGTTGCTGGGATTACACTGCTATGCTCACCCATAAATTCTCTGTTACAGTATAGGAAAGAAATATTTGTGTCCTCACAGTTAAAACCTCAAGGTACCTCTGAACTGAAAATTTCTATTAGAGATCTGTGTGTTATCATGAAAAGAAAACACACACACACACACACACACACACACACACGGAAACAAAACCAGCCTGTATTATTATACCCTTCAAAATCATTGTTTTTGCTTTTGACTTCCTATTGCTTAGAGTTTCAACTTCTCAGCCTGGCTTTCAAGAAATTCCATTTTATGACCCTAGTTTATACCTTTGCCTTTATGTAATAGTCCTCAATAGGGACTTTGCGTCTTGGAATGGATTGTGCTGTCTCTCATGTCAAGGTCATTTTAATCTGCACTGCTCAGAGCGTGATATGCTCATTCTCCATCCACCCTTTTTGTGGTTCTTCAAAATCAAAGATAAATATGGTTTTCTGCCCTATATTTTGACTTTGATAGGTGAGATGATCTTGCCCATAATTTAGTGAAGTGGCTAACAGCTAAGATTCTGATTTTGTTGAATAAGGTTTTATCGTTTGCTGTTTGGGCGATGGTGAGGAAGTTACCAACTTCTCCACATGCAGTTTCCTCATCTGTAAAACATAAACAGATAAAATTACTTCGTACAATTGTTATGCTGGCTAATGGGCCATAAAAATGCTTAGCAATGTAGCTCATGAAAATCAACATCTATTGACTGTTCTGAAGTCTTCCCAATTATTTCAGATATGAACTTAGCAAATTAGATTGTAACTTCTTGTGTGAGATCTAAGATCATGGCTTTCACTTGAATAACCATACAACCTAAACAATTGATACATCTTTTTTTTAAAGTCCTAACTTAACTACAACATAGAATTAAAGAAATAATAGCTCTTCTACATGGGCCTCTGGTTATGTTGGCCTGATGTTTCAATTCATTGCAGTTGGAAGCACAAAATGAAGATTGCTTTATTAGTGATGGTGATAGGGTGACGATTTTGTGCTCAATTTTTGAAATAAAATGTTGATTAAAGTTTAGAATTTTTAATCAGAAGCAAGTAGATAGTAGGATTCACAGGAAATCCTCAGAAGGAGGTGGAGGTGATGGAAGCCATAGGCAAGGTACTGATTCAGCGTGGCGTGACTACAGCCACCTTGATTTTAGCCTCCAGTTTGCTTCCAGGAGACCCTGGCATACATTCCCAATCTAATGGGATACAATAAAGTAGTTAAAATAGTCAGCTGAGCATTCTGTGCCAGGCATGGACACCTGTCTCTTAACTAACTGTTGACAGCAGATTTGGGAAAGTCCAGACTCACTCTGGTTGGTTGGGGGTTGCTTGGGTTTAGCATATAAATCTGTTCCTCCCATCTTGGAGCATGGGGCTCCTTCTCTCTTGATGCTGCCCAAGACGTGCTTCTTTCTACAAGCTTCCCAATGAACTATATTAGTCTTTATATTCCAGATTCTTGCCAAGTAGGCATCTCCTTAGATGACAGTTTAGAGATCGCCCCTCAAAGCAATCTATAAGCAAGGATTATAGCCTTGCCTGTAGGCCGTGATCCATTTGCAAGGGGAGTGAAAGCATGAGTAGAAAGACAAAGGCTTTATGAAACGGTGGTTGTGCTATGCCCCAGTGGAAGGAAGCATTTCAAGTACATGGGCATGTCTGGTGCTGTCAAATAAGCTGAAGATGAAAAGAAACATGTATTTATCTAGAGGAGAGGAAACTATCATGAGCCTTTGAAAGAACTATCAGAAAGTTATTTGGAGTGGATCAAGAACAAAATGGAGAATAAGAAATAGAGGTAGAAAATGACTTTTTGAGGAAGGTTAGTGACATAAACACTGAGATAGAATTTAAAGGGGAATTTCAACTCCAATATTTTTTTAAATTTATGAGCATTTTTAAAGTCCAACAGGAAGGTTACAGATAAATGAAAAATTTGGTGGGTCTGTCTATATTAATACATCAAGGCACAACTTTCTGTACCTCACAGTATAACCTTATTTGTTAAGAGGATGATTGCAGATATAATTGGTTATAATGGATCATACTGGTTTATGTCGGACCCTAATTTAGCATGGTCCCATAGCAACACCATGTAAAGATGTACACACACCATGGGATGATGTTTCCACAAGGCAAAGAGTTCCAGAGGTCAGCCATACACCATCAAAAGTTCAGGGAGAGAAACCAGACACAGTCATCTCCACAACCCTCAGAAAGAACATCTGGATCCTGCAAAGCCTGCATTCCAACCTGCTAACTTAAAAATGGTAAGTTGATCACTTCCTGTTGTTAAAGCCACCTGGTTTATAGTACTTTCATTTGGAAATCCTAGAACACTAATATGAGATCATAAAAAGAAAAAGACACAAAGGATGATTAATAGTGTAAGTCTCTCAAAAGACAGATGAGAATGGATCCAAGAGTCCATAGCACATGTGAGATGTGAAGAAAGGGTAAGGAATTTCCATCTATTGACTCCTATTTCCCTTGTAAGTTAGAGAACAGCTATCTGGAGAAAGTGAATAAATAAAGGGAGGAAGAACCTGAGAACTTTTGGAGGGTGGCTACAGGATTTAGGGCACACTAATCTGCTCTGGCATGTCACTCTCTTGGACAATGCTCAGCTACAGAGTGAATTCACAGAGAAGTGAAGAGGTAAGTCCCTCAGCATGGTGTCTAACAGAATATGATGATCAAAATATAGAACAGCGAGAAATGATGTCAAAACAATAGTCTTTGGGATCTGAATCAATATTCTTTGAAGAAATTAGAGGGGTTTGCATGAGTTTCTAGAACATGTGTGGTGGGAAAAATTGAAGAATCCAGGAGAGAAGACAGATGTGGATCTTGGGTTAGGGTTCTGGTACCTTTTTCTCTCATAGACAGAGTATAAGTGCTGTTGTTCTTGCACATTCTGCATAGCTACAGGACCTAAGCACTGCTGTCAGGTGACTGCCTCCCCATGAACTGCCTCTCTGCACTTACCTGGCACTGACCTCCAAAACAGTCAACTGCAAAAAGTTCTATTTTCCATCAGTCAGGGGTATGCTGCACTCATTATGGGACAACAGTTGTCCTTGCAGAGAAGGAAGAAAGTCCTAGGCAAAGTATGGTCTGATTTCCAGGTCCAAGGACAACTATTTGATTTATTATTAGTTGTCAATATTTTTGCAGAAGAGAAACTGAAAGAAACTTACCACATCCATGGTGGAAGTGTATTCTTTAAAAAAAAAAATCACAGACAAAAGCCATGTTATTTGGTGGCACGTGGTTATTTCTTTTTAGAGGGTAATAGATAATTAAAATGGCTAAAATTAGCTGTTTTGAAAGGGCAAAATTCAATTGAATTATGACCAAAATTTTATTGATTATTCCCTTCCATAAAAGGTTTCATGCTATGGTGAAATAGATGGAGTTGATAGAGAACAGTGAGATATTATGTAAAAATCAATGTTTATACATTAATAAGTTTATAAAAAATCATCATAGAGTCTCAACACTTAAAGAGATTCTATCATAGGAAGTTTGTAGATGAATTAAGAGATTAGATATCTCATTGTTTGCTAGACCAAGCTATTCCTTTCAAATTTTAGTTTACAATAAATATTCATGTTTATTTATATTCATGTGAGCAGTTCAGTGGGTCTATTTGACTTAGTTTAGTGGAAATTTTAACAGACTGAATTGTCATTACAACAGGTATTTAACAGAGAAATAAATTATATTATTAATTTTTGAATCTCACGAGGACAAAAACAGGGAGTTGTTTAATTTACTTCCTAGCAGATGAAAATATTAAAAGATTGTTATGTCTTTCAGAATTTAAATATTTCATCTACACTTTTAATATTTATTTAGTTTTTGTAGTACCAGGGATCAAACTGAGGACCTTGAGCTTGTGAGGTAGGTGCTTATGCCACTGAGCTATCTCCCCAGCCAAGAAGTTAAATATTTTAAAACTTCTCTGACTTACATATCTTGATACCTAAGGTGACAGTCTTGTGAATGACCAGAAAAATAGTCTAGCTGTATTATGATGCTGTATATAGCTTGATGACCATGTACTACATAACTCAGATTGAAATTTTCCTCATAGGCAAGTGGCTAGTGAGACCTGGGTCTGAGGCACAGAACAGTGTAAAGAGCTAATGATGCTTTTTTTCCCCACCAACTGCACTGATATTTGTGGTTGAGGTCATCCCTTGCCCCCACCCCGGGCCATCAGTGTTCACCTACATGCCAGATTTCTCTTCAAACTTTCTTTTCTTTGTGTGGTCCATATTAATCTCTTCTTGATCTTGTGCTTTCTTCATTTAACAACTTGGGGACCATAAAGCCCACAAAGTCCTTTCTCTTCATGACTTGCCATACAATGACATTTTTGATGTTCAAACAATTCCCTGCTGTTTACAACTTCAGAGATGTCCTCTGAATAGTTTTCCTTTCTTAACTTCAATAGTATCATTTCCACTTTTTATCTAACTTGGTAGCTAATAAATTAAGAGGAGAGAGAGAGACAGAGAGAGAGAGAGTCACCTTTATTGTGAATTCTTTTATTTTTCTATTTCTAGGAGTTACTTACTAAAAATGGTCTTTATTACATTCCTACATTCAGATTTTCACATTGTTTAGAAATTAAAAATTTTCTAATTTCTCCCCCTTCTCTTTTGAAAACTATTCTAAAATTCCATCAAGAATCATTTAAAAGTATTATTGACAGCTTTCTTATCAAACTTACTCTGGTCACTTGATTTACAGATATAAACTCTCAAGGTAATATATGTGTTCTTACCAAATAAATAGGTATAATAGTTTAAGAATATAGCAAAATCATTGAGAGAATTTGTTTTTGCAGAAATCCTGAAGGGATTTCTTTCCTCTGTGGATTTGAGCATACAGTAGTCTTATAATTTCCCCAAGTGTAAGACTTACATATCAGGAAGAACACATGTAGTTTGAGCAAGAAAAATCCTGCTCTCTTGAAGGAATTAGAAGTCTGGAACTTTACCCCGTCTGACAGGAAACTGAGGAGAGTGGGCTGTACAGGAAGCCCCAGCGGCTCCTGCTGTGCTTGTATCTGCTCTCCTGGTTCTGCCTTCTTCTGAATAGGGCTTTCTTTTGGGACTGCGAAGGAGACGGCTGCAGCACTTCCAGCTATGTCAATGCCCTGGGGTGAAAAAGGGGCTGTTTTCATGTTTTCTTCTTAGGAACAGAAGATGTTCTCCAAAGTCCTCAACAGTTTTTCTGTTACTTCAAGTTGAATGGGATCTAGTCTTTTGATGGTCTGTGAATGACCCACACTACAGGGGCAGTTTGAAATCCTGTGGCTGACTGAGCCTACTCCTTTGGAGAGCCCTGACTGTTGTTACCAGCTAGGATAATCACGAGGTAGCACATTAGTCATTGAGAGACACCAGAATTTCAGGGCAGGATGTTATTTCCAGGTTTCTTTTTATTTCTTAACAACAAATTTATTTATTAAGCATTTAATTGTATTTTTGCACAGCCTGTATTAATACTAAGTACATTAGTACTGAGAGGAGGAGGTAAAATTTTGTGGGAACATTATCAACTCCTGGGATTATTCTATCAGATACATTTAATACTAGATCTTTTTCCCTCAAAAACAAAAGGGAACTATGGATAATTGTTACTTTCCATTGTATTTAATTTATCGGGAGTCAAGGTAGATTTTAAGGTAGACTTCTATATCACTGCTGTGTAAATCTATCAGAACTTAGTTTACTGTAAACTAATAATTTTTAGGACAGTCTTTCTGTGTAAGACCAATACAGGTTGCACAGATTTTCCCTTATGAAATCAGGTCCTTTTCAGTCTTTTTCATCTCTGTTTGCCACTTGTTTTACTCTCAGGTGTGGAGATTTTTCTGCCATTTTCTCTTTCCTACTACTCTTCTTGCAGTTGTAATTCAATAGGGAGTCAATCTTAGGTACTTCTTGTTGCTGGGACAAAATATCTGACATATACAAGTTAAAGGAGGAGGGGTTGCTTTGGCTCACATTTTGAGAAGTTTCTGTCTAGGGTCAAGCTCCAAGGCAGGGCATAATGGCAGAGAGTCATAGCAGAGGAGAAGCAGTTCCTGGTGTGGCAGGCAGGAAGCACGGTTAAATCCAGGGAGCAGAGAGATTAGATCCCATTCAGGTCAGTTGCCCAGTGTCCCCCTTCTTCCTACTAGGCTTCATCTTCCAATATCACATCCACTGACAGACCCATCAGGGGACCAATCCAGTATCTCACACCCATGATTCAATTATCTCCCAAACCTCACCTATCAGTGCATGAGAGTTTTGGGAGCACCTAGCAGCCATAGCAGAGACAGAGACCACACATTTTACTTCTAAATTAATCAGAACTTCCCACTTCTCTCAGGCCACCTTCCTAACCATTTATCCTTTGAGGGATATTCAAGATTCAAATGACAGCACAAATTTACCTTTACATTAGTGGAAAAATAAAAATCCCTAACAGTTTGTATTTTAGACTGTGAAGGTTTTGTCTCCCTTATGTTTCTCTCATTGCTGGGACAAAACACTCAACACCAAAAGTAAGGAAGGAAAGGTTTATTTAACTCACAGTTGGTGGAGGTTCAGTCTGTACTTGGCTGGCTCCAAGGGAGAGTAACATATGACAAAGGGCAGCCATTCATGGAGGTGGAAAACAACAAAACAACAAAGAGAGAAGCGGCATCTGGGGTAGCTAGCAAGACTCTCTTCCTTATGTTGTATTCCGCTCACACCCATAATCCCCACATTGGGTGATGAATTAATCACAAACTCTGGAAGCTGCCCCAGTGACTGCATAAGACTTTGGGGGGGACAACTAGACACAAACCATAACAGGTTTTCAGGAAGCCTTCTGAATCCTACCAATCAGTTGTATCTCCATAATGTTCTCACCTAGGCCTTCGGTTTTAAGCCTTAACTCCCACTCATTCTTTGGGCTGCTAGCAAGAGTTTTTTGCAGTAAAATACTTGACTCTGTCATTCTGTCCTTATAAACTTTAAGCAGATGCCTTTTCATCAGTGCAGGATACCCATGACTGGACTTATTCCTGTTGTACCTTAAACTTCAGGTTCTTCTGCATTAAACTATGTGCAGTTCTTTGAACATCACAAGCCACTTCAGATCTCTATGTATTGCCCCTTGGTTCCTCTCTTGGAATGTGTCCACTTTCTGTCTTTTGTTTCTATGATGGACATGAAGGCCAAAAAATTGTCAGCACCTTATGAGATTTTTCTACCTGCATCTTCACAAAAATTTCTTCCTTCTTCTACCCCAAGTAGAACAAAGTGTTTCTTCTTTCATGTTTTCACAGCTCCTAAGTCCAACTTCTATACTTAAGATCCATTAAGATGTGTTTTCAGTGTATTGTATCTAACGATCTAAACAGTAAGGAGTGTAACACCCTTATCTTTGAATTCCACTGTCCTCAGTGTGGAAGCTGCTCAGAAAATATGAACAAATGAATGAATAAATGAGTGAATGAAAGCATAAGTGCAATTTGAATAAATGAAAAAACATCAACTGTCCAAAAATACTTCTTGACTTTGAATTCTGAAGATATGGCTGCAAGAGGTGGGGATGGAAGAGAAAAGCCATGTAAAGAATGAAAGAATGTTGAGGCCTTTCATTCCACTGTCCTTTTTTCCCAGATTTTCTGATACATTATTTGTCCTGGTTCTTGGACATGCATTTTTAAAGATATTTGATATTAATCCTCATATATTTTTGAGAATAATTTTACTTTCTTTTGGACAGAATGCCAGGAAGGCTGGATAAACATGCACACACACACACACAGACACACACACACACACACACACACACACACACACTGCACTGAGAATTAATTTGAGAGCACTGTGGCTTAGAATACAGTAATTACTTTAGGTTACCTTTTCAAATTCAAGGAGTCCAGACAATTATATGATCTCACAATATTGTGGCAAATAGACCAAAGCACAAACTCTAATGTGTGAAAGATGGATTTTATACACATGCTTACATTTTTGATTAACTTATTCATTATTCAGCTTACACTCATGAGTATCTTCTTCAGTTGAGTTCTACACAAGAGGTTTTGGATTCATAGAGGATGATCAGAGGTTGACTCTGATTAGTCTGGACAAAGTACGCAGCATTGGGAACCGTCTTACATTCATTTGTTACCATGGCAACAGTGGCCTCACCTAAGCTGTCCAGGATCCCTGACAATTTCTTTTCTTTCTGGCAGCCCTTTGCTTGCTCCTCAGATCTACCACTTGGGCTTCCACCTTTGCACTTTCACATGGCTTTTCTTTGCTTGAGACACTCTTAGAAAAGTCAAGCCATCTTTCCAAATTTTCATTTAAGTGTCCATTCTGCAAGGAAACTTTCTACGATCTCATGCCCAGGACAGCTCTGCAAGCTGTAGCAGTGCTTCACACATATCTTATAATCAATTAATAATGCATGCAGTCGTGCTTGGTCTTCCTTCTGCAGTACCGAGTGTGTGAGCACATGATCTATGTGTCTAGTTTCCCCTGAACACCTCCAGAGTCCAGCATTGTGCCTGTGAACTTCAACAAGCATTTGCTGAGTGGATGAATGAATGAATGAACCCTGGCAAAACGGAGAGTGCAGACTGTGTCCTCCTTGCTATCTCACGGTTCATATCTTGCCCTATTTTGTTTCTTTTCAATCAGAAATCCTTGGCATAAGGTACTGACAGGGAGTCTCAGTGAGCAATTTGTTCTCCTAAAAGAAATTGTGACCTCTTTGAGCCCCATAGTGCACAGCCCCTATGCTAGCTTGGTCCTTTCTAGTGGAAGGGACAAGGGAGGATGGTCACCTTTCCTCAGCCAACCCAGTCTTAGAGGAATAATGAAGACTAGCTTTTGATATACTATTAGCAATCTCTCAGCATGAAAGATAGAATCAAGTTGCTCATTTACGGTGAAAGCAAGACTTTTAAAATAGCCAAGCCAGCAAAGGCAGTGAGATTCAGAGGCTGAGACCAAAACATGCAGCAATTCAGTTTAGAAAAATGTCCTACAAACTGATCTCACACTTGGAATTTAAAAGGCCCTAGATGCAATCATGTTTTGTGGAGGTCCTGAAATTGACTCTGGCACTAAAAAGGTCCTAAGTGCTATTACCCAAGGAGGAAGAGCAATGGGACATCCGTCGCACTGTCATGTTGTACCATGTTCTGAAATTATAGTCAGAACTCACTCCTAAGCTGAGGGATAGTGTTCTCATTCAGCTTGCATCTACTCACATGGATTAAGAGCTTGCCTATTGCCAGGGAGCATTCCCCTTCTTTTTTTTTTTTTTTTTTGTATTTTAGGGAAGGGTCTACAGGGTGTTCAGGGTCTCACT
>NDGM011089878.1:0-13058 GCA_002564305.1 Octomys mimax
TTCTCTCCATGTGGCTCTCCTTGGGCACACTCTACATCATCGATCACTTTCCTCTGTGGCCCCTTAATCTTCTTGATCTGAAAGTTCGGGACACCACTGAGTTACATGATGTTACAGTACAGGTAAAAAACCACTTCAAATGCTTACATTAGCATGACATTTCATTCCATGTGCACTTGTCAAGCACTGCCTCCGGTGCTCTTCTTTTGTTGCTGTGACAAAGTACCCGACACCCAAAATGAAGGAAGAAAAGGTTTATTTAGCTCTCAAAGTGTGGAGGTTTTGATCCATAGTCAGCTGGCTTCCAGGCAGAGTGGCACATGGGAGAGGGCAGCGGCTCATGGGACGGTGAAGAGCAGAGAGTGAAGGAAGGAGCAGCAGCAACAAAATGGCAACAGAGAGGAAGTCTATCTCTCTGTCTCACTTAAGTTACCTTCAGGCTCTCCACCCCAGGCTGGGGGAAGTACTCACACCCATCATCCCAGCAGTACTAAGACCCATAATCCCAGTGGACCATGAGTTAATCTCAAACTCTAGAAGTCCTCGCCCCATGACTGCATGAGGCTTTGGGGGAACAACTAGACACAAACCATCACAAGCACCTACTGTATTCACACCAATGCTTGCCTAATAAAATCACCTATCTATTAACTGTTCAATTATTATGCACCAGGCAGTGCGTTAAGGAGTCTATAATCATTTGCTGAAGCAAACTACCACCAACCTGGTGGCTTAAACAACAGAAATTCATTCTCACCGCCCTGGAAGAGCTGAAGTCCAAAATCAGAATGACAGCAGGGCTGGGTTCCTTCCGAAGACCTCCTCCTATCTTCTGGTGGTTGCCCAACGGCCTTGGAGCTGCTCGGCTTGGTCCTAAGTGACAAGCCTCCTGACAGTCATCTCTGTCCCATCACCCTATGGCATTCTTCCCTCTCTGGGTCGCCCAGTTTCTGTGTCCAGATTTCCCACGTCTTACAGGGACTCCAGCCACCAGCCCCAGGCCTGCTCGGAGGCGGCACGGCCTTATTCACTGAATCCTGTCTGCAGGACCCAACCTCCCAATAAGCCTCTTTCGTCAGCGTCGGGTAGCTATGACACTTTGGCGAACACTCTTCGTCCCAGACAGAACTCCGTGAACCTCAGAACTGCCCTAGGGATGTAAGTGTGTTGATTATTCTCAGTGAAGTTAGTGGTCTTCTCCAGGGAGGGTACTACAGGAGGAAGCAGAAGACTGGGCGCTCGGAGCCAGCACTCCAACCAAGGCCGTCTCTGCCCTGGCCTGCAAAGGCATTGGCACTGCACACCGCTCCAGGAGCGATTTGTGTCCGAGGCCCACAGATGGGAAGAACTAGCAAAATTCTAAGATTCTCTAGCCAAATTTCTTTTCTACTTCCAGCCAGGAGGATAAAGAACCCTAGCCCAGGGGCTGCAGTGACCTCACTTGGGATTTCTCCTCCTTGTGGGAGGAAGGAGAAGCCTTGGAGCAGAGACACAAGAGGGCGGGTTAAGCAGGGGGCCCTGGATCTCAGGGGAGCCAGGAAGGCCCTCCGCCTCCATCAGTGTCCCGGGAGCCACCCACAGAAGGCAGAAGCCAGCCGAGGGACGGCAACATGCTCGGGCAGGAAGCACTATGGGATGATTGTCAGCAGCACCGCAGCCAACAGTGGCCGAAGCACTTCCCGCTAATGACAGCCCCGTCTTAATGAACTCTGCACACGCCTCGCGTCAGAACATGGACCAGCTTAAAAATTGTACCACATGGCCTCCCTGGCTTCATTACTTTCATTCTCACCTCTTGCATGCGCAATGTGAGACTCTAAATTTGGAGATGACAAGGGGCAGAGGAAAGATTGCCTCTCTGAAAATAACGGGCTTAAAGGACCCTTTGACAAGCAGCGGAGGCGTCCCTATCCTGCTGCCTCCCAGTTTGAACTACCTTCACTTCTTTTTAAGGAGGACATCTTCGCTTCCAGTACCTGGATCGGAGTTGACAGAGAAGCAGCTATGAAGTGCATTTCCTGTGAAAATCAGATCTCGACCTTCGAAAGGGAAACAGCAGTTGGAGGTCACCTGGCCTAGTGACTAGAGTCGCAAGGAGACAGTCTGGGCCCACTGTGTCCCACAAGCTGGTGTCACATGGGCTGGTGGAACGGATGCTTGCTGAGCCTGTCTTGGCCTCTTCCAAGGTCCCTGTGCTCTCACTGCCCTTCTGGGTGACACGTGTGGCCTTTCAGGGCTCATTTCCCTGGCGCCTGCAGCTCCTTGCCTGTCTGTTGTGTTTTGTTTCACTTTCCTCAAGAAGAAAACCTTTTACTACAGCAGCGTCTCCCACCCCTACCCCTGATTTCAAATCAAAGCAACTGGAAGGAGAATCAGCTCTGGAAGCAAGGGATGGTGCATTGCGACCACACGCCAAAACCTTCATGGGACTTCCAGAAGATTCATGCGGAAGAAGTCACACCCAAGGGTGGCAGCACCTGAGTAGGGTGTGTGGCTCTCCTCCCAGGCAGGTGAAAGCAGGCATCCCATCTTTCCTGTGGCCCCTGCCGCAGAGTAGAGGGGAGTCACTGTCTGTCTCCCAAGTGACCTGGAGCTGGTGGCAAGGGCAGTGGCCATTGTAGGCCTCACACTGCATCTATAGGAATAGGCAGCGGTACCAAATGCTCTTGTGTGCTTCTTTCAGCAGCTGGGGAAGAGGCTTGGTTTTCTTCAGCCCAGAGATACTCCAAAGCAGCTAGGAAGCCACGCAGCCAAGGAGACCTCTGACCTCTGACCTCTGACCTCTGACCTGCCCAAGCAAGTGGTCTGGCAATCATGGCTTTCTTTTCTGTCTTCCCTGGGCTCAGGCACTTCTAGAACCATCTCAGACAGAAGCCAGCTTCACCATCATATGCTGAAGATGCAGATCTGAACTCTCTGCATGAATGAATGTGCTTGAGAAAGACCCAGATAAAGGGCCCAAAAGTGGCCCGTCTGGAGGCTTGAGAGACACCTACGCCCCAGCACCTACCCCGTGCAGGTGAGACAGGCTTACTCATTGAGTCATAAAGAGACCTTTAGCCACTTCTCCACTTGTGTTCTCAGCGGATCTTGTATCTGTGAGTGGAGAAGCTTGGGAGCTAGCGAGAGGGTTTCCTGAGTGAAGAACCAACACTGAACAATACAGGTAATGGGAGTGGGGCCGACAGAGTGCTCTGGAGGTGAAAGTCTGCAGGGCTGAATGAGGAGGTAAAGTGAAATGAGTAGGTGAGACCCATGCAGAGGTAACTCAGAGACGGAGATGAGCGTGGGGTGTAGCGTCGGGAGAGCAGCTCAAGTCAGAGCAGAGCTGGCAGGGTTTCCAGGGCGAGCTCATACTTTGAAAATCTTGGTCATGAAAATCTTGTTCTGACACCTGGATAGGTACAGGATTCTGTGTTTGGATTGCTCTTGGTTTTTGGGGAGTTTTTTTGTTTGTTTGTTTTTTTCTTGATTCACCTTGCTAGCCTATCTCCTTTCGGGGTCTCCTAAGGATGCTTGCAAATCACTTGTAAGAACCACCTGCAGGGAGGATAAGAGGACAGATTTTAGGACCGCACCCTGAGTGTTCAGGATGTGATTGCAGTGAAGAAGGCAGACTTGGAATGTTAATTTTACCACACATTTCTCATGATTATTTCAATTGGAAAATGGGCCTGTGGGGCTGGGGAGTTAGCTTGGCAGCATGAGTGCCTGCCTGGCAAGCGCAAGGACCAGAGTTCGATCCCCAGCACTACATGCTGCATAGGACCCGGAACGCCAGGCGTGCCGTGCCAGCCACCGAAACCAGGCCTGGTGTCGCATACCTGTAATCCCAGTGCTAGGGAGGCTGAGACAGGAAGATTACTATGAGTCTGAGCTGCACAGCAAGACCCTGTACTAAATAAATAAATCAATTTTAAAACTTTTTAAAAAAGGAAATGGGGGGCTGGAGAGATAGTTCAGTGGCATGAGCACCTGATTGGCATGTGCAAGGTCCTGAGTTCAATTTCCAGTACCCCAAAAAGAAAGAAACAAACAAAAAACCCAAATGAAATGAGCATCTGTTTATGGCCTTTCCAAAGTACTTTGCATTTACCGAAAGATTTCCTTTCCTTTGTATTTTTGTAACTCCGCAATTTCTGGGTTGTTTTGTTGTTTCATTTAAGGCCTTGCTTTCCCCCCTCCTCCATCCTAGATGCTTAAGATAAATCCTCAGCTTCCTGATATTTTTCTCTGGTTTTTTTGTTTGTTTTTTGTTTTTGTCAAGTGCTACATTCTTTTAAAATAGAATTTTCATCCAGGATAGCTTTGGCCACATGCTATGTCTTGGGTTTGTAACTTCAAGTCAGTTGTTTTCAATAACCAAGACATCGTTTATTTTTTGCTCCACTTGGCTTTAAATTCTCTTTTAACTTAGTGCCAGTAAAACCCTCATGCTATAAGATGTTAGAGGTAAAAATAAGGTCAACCTTGACACATGAGCAAAAGCGGAAAGCTGCCCAGGAGGGCAGACAAACCTGAGCTAGCGATGAGAGATAAGGGGACAGAGTTGCACTCCGGATACATGAGCGTGAGCAGGGACTCAATTGTGACACTGCTGCCGCCTGGGGCTGGCAATCCTTCGTGGTGGGAACTGTCCTGGCCTCCTAGGGCAGGAGCAGCAGCCCTGGCTCCACCCGCTGGATCTGGAGTCCTTCCTGCCCCACACCCAGCCTGAGGACAGCTGGGACTGTGTCCTGTGGCGGGAAACCACGGGTGGCAGGAGGACAGCTTCTGGCCCTGCTCAAGCAGGCATCAGAAGGCCTCAAAACCATCACCTTTCACAATCTGTTGTCTAACCTGAGTGAGTTTTCCTGAGCCTGTAGGGGAAGGAGGAGGAGGAGGAAGAGGAGGAGAAACAGGAGGAGGAAGGAAGCAGGTCGCCCTGGAGAACGACAGCAGTGTGTTCTAATCGATGCATTGATTTTCTTTTTCCAGCCTGGCAGAACTCCGGCGCTTTTCTTTC
This sequence comes from Octomys mimax, assembly GCA_002564305.1. Taxonomy (NCBI): domain Eukaryota; kingdom Metazoa; phylum Chordata; class Mammalia; order Rodentia; family Octodontidae; genus Octomys; species Octomys mimax. Next base: position 5,006 of record NDGM011089878.1, read on the forward strand.
TTTACTCAGGTCAGCAGCTTCGCATACCCATATATTAAATTACTGACAGAGACAGCCGGGACAGTTCCTGCCCAACAGTTATGCAGTGATGCCTTAATAGACCTTTCCAAAATATTTATTTTACATCCCTGACTGGTGGGCATTAATCTCTTTCTCTCTCATCGTCAATAAATTGAGGCTTTAAGTTAATGGCCCGCCATTCTGTGGCTGACCCTGAGGCGGAGCTGGGAAGGGCTTGGGTGCCAATCCCGCACGTATCCTCCGATTTCCTAAGACGTGAAGCCAGCTGTCTCGTCTTCCCCCTGCGCAGCGCTTGTAAAGTTGCCCAGAAAGTTCATAAAACTACGCTGTTCTGCAAAATAAGAACATCAAGGAGCGAACTGCAGAACAGCGAGAGCCATTCATCAGCTCTCAGCGTCTCCTCGCTCTCCTTTTTACCTTTCATTACATTTCCTGAAGTTTGTGCGTCTTTGTACGAGAGATGAGATTAGAAAGAGCCATGAGATGCTCCTGCCGCGTGATGCATGAATTCTGCTGAGCACAGCCCACGCTGAGGCAACGCAAGCAGTGCTGCATGTTTCAATAAAATATTTATCCGAGCGTCCTTTATTATAAAATCTTTGAGAAAGTATAAATGCCCGAGATATAATATTAAATTGTGTTTCAGTGACACATCAGATTACTATAGAAATATTTTAAATCATTCTTCCAACCTATTTTACTTTTTTGTTTTAAAGATACGATTATCCCCTGGTATCTATTCATGAGGGACCCTCTGCAGTTGCCATATTCCAAGCTAAAATCCCTGCTTTGGAGCAGAGTTGCACAGAATTTATGCTCCCTTACTCTCTACTCTCTGGATTACTTAGAATAATATTTAATACACTGTAAGTGCTATGTAAATACTGTAGTTGCCGTACTATGTTGAGAAATAATTGCATTTTCAGTATAGATGTCATCTTTTTCCCTGAATATTTTCCATCCACAGTGTTGGCTGACTCCATGGACACAAAACCCAACGCTATGCAGGGCCAACTGTGTATCAATTGTAAGAATAAATTAACGTAATGGGAAGGTGCAGAGGTGAAGGTAGAAGTTGCACGAACTGTCCCGCCACTCAGAGGTGGTCCTCGGGCTCTGGGTGCGTTTGCTGGCCTCTCCCTCTCTTGAACTGTCTTCATCCTCTTCAAGCTAGCTGTGGCCGTGGGATTTCCCTGGCTCCTGTACAGTGAGGGGGAGGGGAAGGCCCATCTCCAACCCCCGGTCAGCAACGCTGGGCTGAGCTGGTTACTGCAGCCACCAGTGATCGGCTGGGGAAGGAGCCCAGCGCTTGCACTTCTTCTTCTTTTTTTTTTTTGGTGGAATGGGGGATTGAACTCAGGTGCTTGTGCTTGCCAGGGAAGCGCTTATTCCACTGAGCCATCTGCCCAGCCCTGCACTTCTTTAGTTGTCCTTTCTTTGATAATTAAAGAAGCCAGACCAGGGGCCGGGGAGATGGCTCAGTGGANTAAGCGCTTCCCTGGCAAGTGCAAGTGCCTGAGTTCAATCCCTGCTTCTGTCAAAAAAGAAGAAGACTAAGACGAAGACGAAGAAGCCAGACCACGTCACGGCGAACAGTGGTGGTTGTAGTTCTGGGTCTGACTTCTCATATCATTTACATAATTTTGGTTGTAAATATTGCCAACTACCTGCCATAATTGTTGAAAGTGCTTTGTCCCCGTTTGGTCTTTTTTCTTTTTAGCTTGAGTCCTGGTTTCTCTTCACAGAAGAAGTTCCTATAGGTGGTGGTCCTATAGGCAAACTTGAGCCACTCCGCAAGGGTGCGGAGCTGGGGACATGCTCTGAAAACATTTCCCCACTTCAGAATCAAATATGTCATCTATAGCTGAATTCCAGTACTCTTGCAGTTTCATTTGTAATATTTAATTATTTTATACTCTGAAGTTTACTTGGGAGTAGGGCAAGAGCTGGTGGTAGAATTTATTTATTCATTTTGTATTTAGTACAGGGTCTATAGGGTCTCATTACATGGGGCGGGGCCAGCACAGCATGCCATATTTTCTTTTTAAATTGGCTAATAAATTCTCCCCACATCACTTAGTAAGCCACTTTTGTCCCCACTGATTTGAAATCATGGGGCACTTTAATGGCGTGGGAACATGTAGATTATAGGACACTGAAAAAGCGGAATCAAACAAAATTATAACAAGAATGAGCATTTCATCTCAACACATTATATTTAAAGAAAAATTCTGGAAAAATAAGGAATGGTTGGTTATTGCACAGCATATTTCCTCTAATGTTTTTATAAATGTCTTACGATATATTGTTTTATAATCAGGAAAGCCACATGTCACAGGCCTCATGCTAAACTGTTGTATTTTTCAGGGCATAAAGAGCGGAGCCTGTCAATTCAGTTTACTGTCCTCATAGACTTATTCTCCTTGCCTCAGGTGTGTTGCGGAAAGTTCTCCGAATCCCGACAGCCGTGCTAGCTAATTTCTTTTTACAACATGCCCGTCTCTCAAATTCATCACTCCATAAACTCTGCACGCAATTGGGATAAGTGCGCATTCTCTCAAGAGACTTGGGGCACATTTGCAGTGAAAAAAAGTCAGACCCTGAGAAGGCAACGGAGGAGTGCAAAGCAGCTTTGTGCCGGTGGCTCTGCAGCCACCACCCTTGCGCTACTGAGTGGTTTTCTTCTTTTGCTTCTGGTTATGACCCTCTTTGGAACCGCTCTGGCTGGAGTTCCTTTCTTTTTTTCCCCTAATGCCTTGAGCCCTTTCCTCTGGGGCACCACGATAAATAACATCCCTTACAAATCACGACAGGATTCTACACAACTCCCAGTGGGGGATTAATTAGCTCTCTCCTCCGGGAGCCTAATCATACATGGGCCTGGGTATGTTGGCACCCATAAATGTAATTTATGCAATAAGACAAAACAAGAAAGTATGTGAAACTTCAGCAAATTACTGAGATTCATATCTAGTAAGTTTATTTTATTACTTTATCATTTGTATACAGTTTCAGACATGAGAGACTGTGCTTTGTACAGTTTAGGGATGAGTTAGTAGCAATGCACAGAAATGCACCCCCAAAAGGCTGCGCTTTTGCCTGCGAAGTTTGTGGGCATCAGAGGAGGTCTGAGTGGGCTAGCTGATGTCCAGGTCTGGGGTCCCTCTGGTCTTCAGGCCATTCCCTGATAAGCACCACTGGTATCCTCATGCCGGATCTAATGGGAAGTACAAATACAGCTCACTTTCTCCGTCGTGGCCTTGGAGAAGACCACCCTGCTCCAGCAGCCCTTGTTCTAATGGATGGTTTCAAAGGTAATCTTACTCCTCCTTAAACCTGCCACTCCTGTCTTACTGTAAAGGCCCTCTCCAGGTTAAGGTCTTATCTCAGGCAGCAGCTAAGCGAACACAAGCTGAATCATGCCACACTGCAAATTCAATTATGTCCCAGGTAGTGGATATGTTTCCGAGCCTTACACATGCCGCATTGGTCTGCTATGGCATATGGGGTCATTCACAGGATAGATACGTAGCCATAAACTAGGAGTCTCTGCATTTGGAGACCTGAGGGGTTTTATGTCATAATGATAATTTTTAATAGCTTAGGGCTTAAATTACCTCAAATATGATTTCAGTTCTTTATTACCTGGGTGCCCTTGAGCTTACAGATTGTTTGCCCTATTTCTCTTATTTATAATACTTGGCAAAATAAATACCAAGCTCTTGCTAGATTCAAGATATTATGGATTCAAAACCTCCTATCATATCTGCAATCACAGAGAGCACATAAAAACTTTAGTTTCTCTGCTGCTTTTCTACTTGACCACTGAGTATTACAATAATACACCACTAGCAAAATATTCATTCCTAACAAAATTGAATTCAGTGGGCATTTATTGAACCCACTTATTGAACTAAGTAGCGTTAGGCACTGGAGCGGATGCAAAGCCGAACGAGTGATGTCTCCCTTCCTTACAAGGATTAAAGTCTAATGAGAGGGGCGGACAGGAGCAGACGCAGCCTGATCGAGCACGCATGCAGAAATGCCTCTCTTCACCCAGAGCAGTGATGACGGCTTTAGACGGAGCTCTTCAGGTTTCCCACCTAATATTAGTTATTATATAGAACTGGCATTTTAATAACTGCTGGCTAGAATCGGGGCTCCCTGTGTGGCCATTTAGTCTGTGGGAAGCACTGGTACTCACTGGGGTCGTGATCCTGAACACATACATCTAAGCAGCCGAGCCCATCAGCCGGAGATGCCGATTTACCCTGGAAAAGGTATCGATCCCAGCCAAGGAAAGAAAAGGATGTGGGTCAGAGAGGTGATAATGAATCATGACTCCCACATCAATGCACACGTAGTACGTGCTACAGGCAAGGCAGTGTGTGGAGCGAGGGGGATACCACACGGGGGTGTGGCACAGTGGATCAGGCTGGCACTGGGGAACCTACCCTGTCATCATCAGGAGACAGAGACTTGAGAACACTGAAGGCAGAACTGGACAAGAGCCTTGGCAAAGAACTGGCTCTGAGCATAAATGTGAGAAAGAGCAGGTTTGATTCAATGGGCCAAAAAGATGTCAAGGAGATAGGACATTTGAATCAGCTCTTGAGGTACACGCTCTAACTATTACATGTGTATGATAATTACTCATTAAATTTTTCTTATATCTGGATTGCTTTTCCGAGGTTATTTTAAAAGGTGCTCAAGTAGTGCGTTATCACATTGTCCTAAGATATAGAGTCAAACATGAAAGCCCTCACACAGGGGCACCTCCTTTTATCAGCTGCATGGTCCCCAGACCTGTGCTGTCCAGCCCAACACGCACAGGCCATGTGGCTTTGCTTCCACATAAAATGATGAGAATGAAATGTACCCTCCAGCTCCGCTGTCCCATTGGGTACACGGCATTGTGAGTGCTTGATGCTGCACGTGGGCAGCGACTGCTGGGGCGGACAGCCCGGTGACGGACACTCCCGTCATCACCAAGGTCACTGCTGCAGAGTGGCTCTGGTGACCCGTAGCCCAGCACATGCCCAACTGTTCTTGTTGAAGGACACTGAGACTTCTCCCTGCTTCTCACGTATGTGAAGATGCTTCGGAAAACAGACCGTTGAGCATCCGTCCTTGTTACGGCAGGGAGGGTCTCTGCAGGACAGCTTGCAGAGTGTGGGCCCTGAGGTCACAGAGCAAGCACGCCTCAGGCTAATGCCACAGTTTCCTAAAACCCTTTATTTTCTGGGTATATTAGAGAATACCAGAAGCTTCATTTTTCAAGTGTTTACCAGCCCCGCAGATTACAAGTCTGCAAAATAGTATCCCATTGTACTTTTAATGAACATTTTTTTTTTAATCTTTATTACCTGGGCATGGTGGTACACATCTGTAGTTCCTCCACTCTGGAAGCCTCCTGGCCAAAAAATTCAATCCCAGCCTGGTCAACCTAGTGACTGAGTGATTCCTGCTCTCCAGATGAAAATGTTAGAAAGGGCGAGGGACACAGCTCAGTTAAAAGACCTTGCATTTAATCTCTAGTATCAAAAACAGAATCAGGGGCCAGGGAGATAGCTCAGTAGAATGAGTGCTTGCCTGGCAAGTGCAAGGGCCTAAGTTCAATCCCCGGTTCTACCAAAAAAAAAAAAACCCAAACAAACAAAAACAAAATCAGTAGCAAGGATATGGGGGTGGAGGAAGGAACTTGTGCAGTGTTTGCAGGCAGGGACTTCAGTGGAGGACCACCTGGGTGACTCTCCTTGAAAGAGGAGCAGTCGTCTCCATTCTGGCTGGGCCTGACCCTATTTCCATGTACTAATGTACACAGAGCTGGCTAGGACTTTGCCTGATCCTTCACTGACCCCAAAACACTGGACACCACCTCAACGGTGTCACACAGATTCCTTCCGCAGCTCCTTCTCTCTACATATTGCAGAGGTGAGCACAGGCCTCCTACCTAGCCGGGCTCATGGCACTCACCTACTTCCGGCCATTCTCACAGTCACTCATCCTCAAGCCACTCCTTTCTTCATGAATTAATAAAACCTCTCTTCTGGATGGCCATCATCATGGCTGGACTTAGGACCCCTGAGTGCCCCACAACTACAAATACACTTCATTGTCCTTGTTCTCACCATGGGTTGCACTGGGTGTGTAGACTGAAATTAACTTGATGAGATTCCAACAATTTATCATTGGAATTACAAATAAAAACTTCGCTGACTGAGATGAGGACCAGGAAGGGCTCTCCACAGACTTCAGTACAGCCATCAAAGCGAGCAGTACGGAGGTTTCTCAAAAAACTAAAAGCACTCTCCTAGATGCTCCGGCTCGTTCACTCCCGGGTGCACATCCAAAGGAAATGACCTCAACATACCAAAGAGACAACTGTTTACTGTGACAACGTTCACCGTACGTGAGACACGGAATCAACCCAGGTGCCCATTACCACAGGGTTAAAGAAAACAGGGTTGAAATACATCTTTTCCGAGTTTTTTTCATTTTCATTCCTGCAGATGAAATTGAAATACTCCACACAAAAGTATCCTTGTTTTTGGCAGTGGACAGTAGGAGAAATTTTCTTCCGCTTCCTCTTCACCCACTTATGTTTCTAGTAGTAGGAGTACTGCTGCCTTCACCATGCGTTTGTGACACTTTTTATGACTGATTAGCATCACAATTCATATGTGAAACACAGATCTTAACATACCATTAAAAAAGAGGGAATTCCTGTCACTTGGATAGAATTGGAGGTCATTATGGTACGCGAGGCCAAGCGCAGAAGGACCGGAACTGCGCATTTTCTTTCGTATGTGGCAACTTTAAATAGTCAACCCAAAGGTAGAATAAGGATTACTAAGGATTGGGAAGGCTGTGGGGGGCCGGGACAGTGGGTGAGTCCAGGTTTGATCAGTGTGTACTGTGCGCGTCTCTGAGACACCACCCTGTACCCATTCATATGTACAATTAATATGTAGTAATAAAAGTGAATTTTAATGGCCTACAGACAAACCTGGCTATCTTCGAACTGTAAAACGGGACAGTTGCAAGTGAAGGAAACCAGCCACCAAGTCACCCTCTCCTCTTCTAAGGTGTTCTCAGGTGTTTGGTCTGAGGGGCTCTACAGATGTTTTCATTTACAAAGACAAGAAAATCCACTCAACCTGATAAACGCTGCGAGAGCAAAGGCTGCGGCTCCCCGGAAGCACCGAGTCCAGCCCTGGAGTGGGAATTCAGCCTGGACTGAGCAAGGCTGTAGCTGCAGCATGCGGGTTCTCTCGGCTTTCCCTTCCTCCATCCCAGCACTGCTGGGCTGGCGCTCCTGGTCCGACGGTCCAGCAGTTCTGTGCTTTGCATATTGCAGGCTTCACAGGCAACAGAGAAAATAGTTTCTCTTCCCTTGTCCATAAAATGCCAGTCTGGCCCTCCTTTTCAGGGAGCCAGCAGTTCACTCACATCTAAAGTCATCGGGGTCACTAGTCATGGGTGACCGATGATCCTGAGCCCATCGTGCGGCAAGGACGGACTCAGCAAGGTCAACTGGCTTTGCGCGCAAAGCAGTCTGGGGGAGGAAGGCTCCTCCCCACGCTGGGCGGGGCTTTGGAAGGCGAGCAGGAACATCCTTCACCTTCAGCTGCTTCCTCCGTGCGCTGCGCACTGGGCGGTAGCATGTTGCTCCAAAATCCACACCTTTGAGTTTGTCTGGGAATGTGACCTTATTTCAGAATAGGGGTGGTGCAGATGCAGTCAAGTTAATTTTACTGCATTATGGTGGGTGCGCCTTGGCTTCTGTCTTTAGAAAGGGGAAGTATGGGACAGACACACAAATGCAAATGCACCGGTTGGTGGACCCACCAGCCAGGGGTCACCAGCGGCCCCCCAGAATTTGGGGCGGGGGACGCATGGAGCAGGTCCGCTGTGTAGCCGCGAGGACACGGAGAAATCACTGTTGAAGCTGTGAGCGCGCTGCGATTGAGGAACTTGGTCACGGAGCCCACAGGCTGAAGAGCGCCGCCGGCCTCGCACAGGTCTCTCC
>NDGM011089896.1:0-10307 GCA_002564305.1 Octomys mimax
AGCTTTGTCCTATGGATCGCAGCCAGTTGCCCTGAAGAAATACCAGCTTGAGGTTCCACGCTATTTCAACCTTCCTGCACTCAGCCACAGTTAACAATACCATAGATGTATCTGTGGCAGCAATCACTGCTCCTTAGTGACCCCAAAGGACCCATGCAGCGGTGTACTTTGCAACCAGTGTTGTCTTTCTGTATGTTCATACCTTGGTGACGTTCCCGGCTTTGGCCACATGAGAACAGCGTCTTCATGCCACTTTCTGGGCGTCTTATTTGCTTTCTCATTCCTGGGAGCCCTAAGTTAAAGGAAGAAAGGTTTATAAATTGGCTCACAATTTTAGTCTGTAATTGCCTGGTTCCCAGGCCAACTGGGTGGCAGAGGGGCAGAGCAGAGAAAGACTGCTCATGCCAGAGTGGACAGGAAGTGGAGAGCAGGAGAAGCAGGAAGGGAGGCGTGTGCTCCCGGGTCACGCCCCCAGTGATGACCTCTTCTGCTCACTGAGCTTCTGAAGAGGACGCATTGGGCTGTAGCACGCATTGTGTGAGACTTGGGTGGGTTATCCTTGATCTGAGCCATGACATGTTATGCCAGCCCCCAAAAGACTCATGCACATCTCCTTATATAAAATGCACTTAGTCCTTCTCTAAGTTTCCAAAGTGGTTCCAGCATTGCAGAAATGTCCAGGTCCAGAGTTTTCTCTGAGACTTAAGGCAAATTTTTAGCTGCATCCCTTGGTAAGAACAGGGAAGAAAGTTAAACCCTGCCGACACACAGCGGCACAGGGTGAGCATCCCCTTTCTAAAAGGAAGATGCCGGCTAGAAAGCAAGAGGACCAACGCAGGACTAAAACGCAGAGAGCAAACGCTAAATCCGCAGCTTCGTGTCCAGCCCACGGGGTAAAGATGTGCGCTCCAAGTGGCTTGGGTGGCCCGCCCCTACGTTATAGCAGGTTGCACCCTCAGAGATTTCTCTTGGGGCTGCTTTTCTCCTTCCTGTGGCTTTTTGCAGTGGAGTCGGCTTCTCCAGCACCCTGGAGTCTCCGCTGTGCTCCCCGTCACTCTCACAGGCTTATGCACTGTCTCCTCAGGACCCAGTGAGGTTGGGCTAAGAGACCACCCCCGGCCCCGCCACTGGCTTGGAACACGTTAGCAATGAGCCTGCTCCCGTGGGTTAAAATGCAAACTCCTACGTAGGCGTGAGGCCAGCTGGCTTTAACCTCTGTCTCCATTTTTCTCGTGCACTGTGCTCCAGCAGGGCCACAGTGATTCTGTTCCACCCCTCAGATGTGCCTTGTTCCCTCCTTTGCTTTAAACTATCTCCCAGAATCCTCCCTTCTTGCGCACACATCGATGTCCTGCATGTCCTCAGGCTCTTGGTGAGGTCCTTCCGGCTTCCTCACTCTCTGCAAAGGTTGGGTTCATGATAGCAAGTGATATTAAACTTGATTAAAGGAGGCCTTAGAAACAAAGGGTCTATTTTGGCAAAAATAATCAAACTCTGGATGGGGCCAAGGGGAAATGAGTTTAAAGTATCCAAGGGCTGGGGATACAGCTCAGTGGCATAAGGGCCTGCCTGGCACGTGAAAGGTCCTGAGTTCAACCCCTGGTTAAAAAAAAAAAAAAAAAAGAAGAAGAAGAAGAAGAAGGATCCAAAATGTAAGAGGCAGTGGGTTACATGGCTGATGTAGAGTGTACTCATCTTATAGGAGAAATTACGAGATGACTCCTGTATCTGGTGATCTCAGCTGCGAAGAATGAAGCTGAAAAATTGAGAAGAACAGGGCCTTTGAACTTCCAGAAGGATGCTAAAAAATCTGGTATTAAAAACAAAGATCTTGCATGGTGCTCAGGAGGGAGTCTCGGATGCTGTGTCAGAGCCAACTTGCCTTTAGTTTCTTCCCAATCCCAGCAACCCCAGCAGGATCACTCACCAGCTTCCTCCTCTGTAGTAGGTTAGAAATAGCTTATGTGTTGTTGTTCAGGATGAGGAATTACACTCAGGGGCAGCTTAATGACACCAATGGGGAGTGACCGTTCAGTGACAAAGAAAGACGAAGGCTTTTGGGAAACAGAGGAAGCAGCATTAGGGAAAGAAGTTATATTCTTCTGTAGACATCAAAGGCAGGCTTGCTTGCTTGCTTTCTTCTTTCTTTCTTTCTTCTTTCTTTTTGGTCAGGCTCAGCCCTGCCCTAAGGGCAGGGCTGGCATGGCATGTGGTGCCAGGGATCGAACTGTGGCTCCCTGTGCCTGCCTAAGCAGGCACTTTAGACTGCTGAGCTATCTCGCTGGCCCGAAGGCATCATACTTTCTAACGCCATCTAATAGTAGAATGTAACGTGTGCTTCTCCATCCTCAGTGCAGCTGCAAGTTCTTTACGTGAGTTGATCTTTTTTTTTTTTTTGTGGAATTGGGGATTGAACTCAGGCCCTTCTGCTTGCCAGGGAAATGCTTATTCCATTGAGTCATCTCCCCGGCCCTGAGTTACTTAATCTTGCAGTAACTGTATTCAATTTGTAGATTTTATTGGTTATCTCTTAATAATGCATGGCTTGAAACAACAACTACTTCTTTGCTCAGAGTTCCCATGAACCAAGCCTGCTTGCGTGGTTTATCTGGGGCATGGCCCCTCTAGGTCTAGCAAGGAGACATCCACAGTGGCTTGGGTCCTTCTGAGGCTGTGCTGGGGCTGAGTCCCTTATGTGCTGAGTCGCAGAGCAGAGCGAGGATCCAGCTTCTTGGCGCTCCTGGCTCAGAGCTGTTGCTGGGGCTCTTGTGGGGAGGGCAGCTGCCAGGGGCACCTCACAGTGCAGCAGCTGGCTTCACCAGAGTAAGAATCAGAGGTCACTGTGAGCCACGGGGACGTCACAGTTCTTTGCAACCAGTCTAGGACATGGCATCTGCTACGGGTTAACAATCATGCCCCCTCCAAAATTCAGGCTGGAGTGTGAAGAAGTGGAGCCTGAGGAGGTGAGTGGGCTCTGCATCCCACCAGTAGGATGAGCTCAGATGAAAGAGCTCGAGGGTGCCAGGAGCCCTCTGCTGCTCTGTCTCCTCTTCCACTGGAGGCTCGAGGTGAGAGGAGCAGAGAGTGGCTGAACCCGGAAGCACATCAATCCTGGGCTTCCCAGAACTATGAGAAATAAGTTTCCACAACGTATGCGTTGCCCAGCCTTGGCGTTGTGTTACAGCAGTGCGCACTGACTGGAACAGTGCACCTGCTGTTTTCTGCTCCCTGAGCAGTGCTGTTGGTCTGTGGGCTGTTGTGGAGTGCCACGGGCCTGAAGGAACAACTCAGGACCGAGGAAGGTGTGTTTTTCTACCTAATGCTGCCCCCAAATTGGTGGTACAGTGGACCAATCACTGAATCTTTAGGCATTTGCAAACAGTCTTATACTAATGATTTTCATTCTTATTCAGTAATTAATAGCCGATCGTCAAACAACAGCAATGCTGATTTTCACACACGGTTTGATTTTAGTTACAAATGCAATAGCAGGTCTTGCCTCTCAGACTGGATTTTGATGCCACCTCTGGTGGGACGCCCCCGGGACTCACAGGAGGACCCTCGACGGGTCCACACGAAGCCCCATGGGTCAGTTGTAGGTACCTTGTCAGCCGCATCGCTCAGGGTCCACTAAGGTGGCTGCCTCCCCACCCGAAGGTTTTGCCGGACTTTATAGATGACACCCTTCCCCAAGAAACGACGCGTTCATCTGCAGAAAGCAGATATTCTGTGAAGACAAAACTCAACCAAGTCCAAAATCCAAAACTGCAGGAAGCCCAAAGACAAACAAAAGACACCTACCAAATCTCATTAAAGTGGACAAAATTCCTTCAATTGTTCAGCATTTAGCTCTCCGGAGTGCAGCTTCTTGATCAGTCGCTCCATATAAAATATAGTTGCTTCCTTTTTCTCATTAATTCACTGACAGAGCAAAGTTAAGAGTTTGGTTTTAAATTAAAATTATTTTAATTTATAAATGGGTCAGTTTAGGTACCAAGGAAAGAAGAAAAGCCAGACAGAGAAGCAGTCAAAAGAGATTAACTAAAGAAAAGAATTCTGCTACCCTCTCTGAAGAGGTGACTGCCACCAGGAGAAAGGCACACGAGTTGCGCCTGATGAAGGAGCCAATCTCTAGGACCCCAGAGGAAGCCTTGGGAGATGCGGGCTCGGTGCGTAATTGCAGAACAGCCCCAAAGGGATTCTCAGTCGCCATAGTCAGCTGCAACGTGTGACAGCAAACAAATCTTCCAAACTGTGAAGATTTTAGTAGCTGAAGGGGGATTACTAATAAGACTGAGTTGATGTGTCTATGGTCTTTCCGAGTAGATTTGCCTGTGCTGTCCCCACCATGCCCATATGTGACAGGAGCCAGTACATTCCTTACTCTGTCTCCTTTGATTCTCTTCCCTCCAAATTCCCTTTCCCTTGGCTTCTCTATTCCCAGTAAACGTCACCACCACCCACTCACTGACTTACATGGACACCATCTCTTGCCCCTCATACCTCACTGCTGCGTAGTGGTGCCTCAGCCTCCCAGGTACACCAGCGGCCTCCCTCCTCTCTGCTCAGCCTGCTGCCTGCCGCATCCAAGCTGTCCTCAACTTTCTGGGTGCCCTGGTCAAATGCCCTTGTTTCTTGTTGATCTTGTTGCTATTCTTGTCCCTCCATTCTCTACACTAGGATAATCTTTATGAGCTGTACATTAGGTGATACCTCTCCCCTGCTTCAATCCCACCGGCCTGGGGATAGAGGCTATGAGGACATGGCCTTCCCGCATGCTCACTGCTGGGCACCACAAGGGTGCACTCAGACAGTGCCTGCCAGCACCCGCAACAGGGCAGCACCAGGCTTCCTCCTGACCCCAGAAGGGGGGCGTTTCCAAGGGCAGAAGGTCACATGTTGGATGTTATCTTTGCTGGAAAGGATCAGAACACGAAGGCGAGATGAGGTTGCATTTCTGGGAGTCAGGCAAGGAGAAGTAGGAATGATTGGTGTGTGTGTGTGTGTGTGTGTGTGTGTGTGTGTGTGTGTGTGTGTTTGAGACCTGGGCTCTCCACCCTTTCCCATCATTTATCTCAAATCACTGCTTCTGGGAACACCTAGCCAGGCAGAACAATGTGAGGAAATTTGCCTAGCACATGTTTTCTGTGCTCTGCCAAACATTTGGTCAACCCCAAGGAGTTGGTCCTGCTTCCAGTTTAACCTGGGCCTTCTCACAGGGGTCAGGGGGTGTCTCAGCAGAGAGAAAAGTAATTAAGAATTCTGATGTCCAAAATTAGCAGAGGAAAGGTTTGTTTAGATTAGAGGTTGCTGGCCATAATCAGCTGACTCTAAGGCAGGGTGGCGTGTCAGAGGAAAGATACCTCATGGCAGGTGGAAGGTAGCAAAGAAATAAGGGCGGACCACAGCTCTTTCTACCCCTTATAGCTTATCCAGGCCATTCAGGGTGCAGAGCAGCTCTGCCCTTAAACCTAGTGCCTGGATCCTAGCAGTGCACCATGAATCAACTCCAGCATCGCACACTTTAGATTCAGCCACTTCTGAAAAAAAACCCCAATAACTACATAAGGCTTTGGGGGACGTGTTAGACACAGACTACACCAGGGCATAAGCTCTCCGCGGTGTCTCATGCTTAGCTCAGGAGTGGAGTCCAGAACCTGAAATGCTATCTACCCAAGCGGGGCCCAAGGGCAGAAATGTTCAGCAGTCAACTCAAGCTTGCAGTGTGGTGCTGGCTTGTTTATGCTAAGGCCATCCTTAAAGTCTTGTTTGGGCCCCCAGGTAATCATTGTTTCTGTGTTGGGTGGGAAAGCGTAGTTGTTTAAATGTTAGACAAACTGGATTATAAGACAAAACAAGACAAAGACTCATGTAAATTCCAAAGGAGCACACCTCAAAGATTTCGTTCAATTCATTCATGAATCAGAGAAACAATAATATGTTCAACCTGCCCATAGATCATGTGTGAATCTCTGTCTCTGTCTCTCTGTCTCTCTGTCTGTGTCTGTCTCTCTCTGTCTCTGTCTCTCTGTCTCTGTCTCTGTCTCTCTCTCTCTTTCTCTCTCTCTCCCTCCCTCCCTCCCTCCCTCTGTACTACTTGGTAGATTCCTGGTTTCAGCTCAACAGGGCCTTATATCACCATCAGTAGGGTATCTGGTCCCCTGGATCTAAATTGTTTTTATTTTTAGTAGGTAGAATTCCATCAGCCATCCTCTGCTCCCAAAGAGCTGTAAAATGACTCAGAACTAGAAAGTCAAGTCCAGCAATACAGAGAAAAAAAAGTAATTTATTTTGCCTATTCCCAGGATCCAGGTGTGATTTCTGAGAATGGACATATTTGCAACTGCAATTAGAGTAGTCTGATGGCAGCTTATAACCAGAGGTGGATTTTGGCTACCTGCTGTGGCTTCCACTCCTGTCCGTGGCCATTGCAAGTCTACCTTGTGGCCAACACTATCGTAGTAACATTTCCTAAGAGCCTAGTCTGTGCCAAGCACAGGGGTGAGCGCTTTCTGCAGACAATCCCATTGGGTCCTCTCAGCACATCAGCTATTCTTGTCTTCATTGTGCAGGTGAGAAAACAGAGGGCTAGAGAAACACAGTAATTCTCTTCAGCTCACAGAGCTATAGGAAAAAGTAGAGCCAGGATTTGAAGGCATATGAGGAGTCATGCTGCACGTTGTCTGTTGCAGACAGATTATGATTTACATACTGTCTTAGCTACTGTTCTCATGGGTGGGACAAAATACCAGGCACCCACAAGGTACAGGCTTAGCTCAGCCCAGTTTGTAGGAGTTTCAGTCCATAGTTGACCAGCTCCAAGGCAGGGGGAGATGGCTAAGTGGAAGCAGTCCATGGCAGGGCAGGCAGGAAGCAGCAAGCAGCATCCTCCCTGTCCCTTTTAATCCATTCAGGCTATAAGCTTATTACTTGGTGCCACCCACACACCCTTAATCCATAGCCACATCCTCTTATCCAGTAGCACTTTGATCCAGCTGCTTCCCTAAGCCCTACACATAAGCTCACAAGGCTTTGGGTGGGGTACATGAAATGTGAGTTGTAACATTCAGTGTCTCTGATCAAATTCTTTTGAAAAATTCTGAAAGTTTAGTACAAATGTTTTATCAGCCAAGTTGAGCTGCTATGGCCCGCACAATCCCCCGAGGTATCAGGGAGACTTCTACAGCCCAAGTCTGGGCCTGGCCGGCATCGTTATTGAGAAGTCTGGAAGTCTGATGAACAGAGAGCCTCCTCTGGGTTCTACGTAGATGGACATTTCCACGGACAGATGGGACTTGGGCTTATCGTGAGGCCAAGTCAACTTGGAGGAGCTACTTCTAGACACAAGCAGGGACAGGACTGGGATTGCTAAAAGGCTCAGTAATCAAGATAAATAATATTTAATGTAATGAAAAAAATTAATGCCAAAAAATCCATGGTGAGCATCACATCAAAAATTTAAACAAAGACGGGATTGATGTGCGTGAGTTATCCTTTTGCCTTTAGCTCCAAAGTGACTCAACCTGGCTGGACTACTTGCCCATTTCCTGGAGGAATTCACCAAAGGCCACGGTTGTGGGTGCTCTCGTAGGCTTCCTCTGAAACATTTCTTCTGACTATGCATCAGGATCGTAAGTACAAATACAGCGACTAAGATAAAGTTCAGTGTTCTTTTCCCTTCCTTAAAAAAAATGAATAAAGCAGGCCAGTTAGCATGTGGTAGCTCCTCACGCTTCACAGTGACCACAGCTGAGTAACCAGCAGCCCCCAAAGCAGAAGGGTGCTATGGGTGTGGCAGGTAACTCTCCCCTGAGTCTGAACCCTCTTCCTGGCATGAGCTCAGGTGATTCCCTTGTGGAGACTCTCCTGTGGTCGTGGTTTTTGTCTTTTGGAGGGATGAATGCCTTTGACTTTGAGCACAAACCAGATTTATGTGACTTCTTGGTCCACAACACACTTCCCTCGTTGGCCCAACTGCAGGCTCATCTTTTGATTAACACATTATTTATTTCAAACTAATAAATAGGCCATGAGCATGGAAAATAGAATGCAAGAGAAACAGCAAGTCACACCTCTGTCCCTCCCCATCTGCCCTCCGTGGAAACAACGGGTGGAACTGCAGCCCTAGAGCCGGGGTCACAGGCTGTGCCACCTGCCCAACTGCTGCCACTGGGCAGCCAGAGCCTGTGCCACTGTATGCCATCTCACCGATTGTGCTGCTGGAGTGGCCCCTGGCTGTGCTTTGCCTTGGGTAGCGGAGGCCTGGGGTCAGCCTAGGACAGCAAGACCGCGGCGAGCTGGGGCCAGATCTGTGCAGCCGGGGTTGGTGCTGCTGCCTGGGAATCATGGGGTTCTGGCTGCTCAGCTCTCCTGGCATGAGAGAAAGGACTTGACAAGGGAGCCTGGAGCTGGGGGAGAAAGGAAAAGCTGTCAGTGTTTTACCCCAGGGGCCCGGATTGGGTTCAAGGTTTTGTCTTTTTTCAGCTGAAACCCCAAGGGCAGAAGCAGCCAGGGGTGCTTGTTAGTGAGAAGAGGATGGGGCAGTCCCAGCACCACAGTGAAATGCAAATCTGTGTGCAACATTGTTTGGTCTTCATCCACCTGCGCTGGGGCTGGAGGAGCACACGCTCAGACTCAGCTGGCGCCTCAGGACAAATGACAGACTATTTTTACTCAATATCCCCATTTATACAGTGGGACACATCAGACAATTTGCCTCAGAGCAATGCTGCATGGATGGAATAGAAAACAAACAAAGGCCCTCAGACACCAGCCCGTGATAACCACAACACGAATGACACTGTCAGCGCTCCCACTGTGGCTCTGGGGATGAGCCAGGAGGGGCTTCGGCCTCATGCATGGTACAGAGAACCCTCTGTTGTCCAGGCTCCGCCCACTCCCCATGCTTCATCTCCTTCTCTCGGCCGCCTACCCTGATGGAATGAGGGAAGCTGGGGTCGCTTCCCAGTGGGCACAATGGCAAAGTTTCAGCTTGTAGCCCTGGGTGGCCTCTGGCCACACTGCCCCTGCTGCCCCTGGGCCCTATAGCTTCAGCAGATGCAGTCTGCCTGCTGCTCGGAATGTCGGCTGCCAATGGCCCAGGGTCATCCTCTTCCCCTGAGCTCCGCCCCTGGCTGGGAGGCATTGGACAGATGTCTCGGGTTTGTGTCCTTCAGCCATTGCCCAGGTGATCCCAAATGCTGTAGGGTCCCTGGGCTCCAGCTTCCTTGCTTCAAGGAGGGGCACCTACTGCGGGGCGGCTCCTACCCCAGAGCTCCTGCTGGGATCGCTGATGTTAGACTTCAGAGCTCCCACACTGTTGTCCTTCCCTTGCCCTTTCCAGCTTTCCTCAGTCCCCTTGAGGCCCCCTCTAGGGTCACTTCCTCAGTCAGCCACTTGCTGAAGTGTCCATACCATGAGCTATCCTTCTAGGGAATCTCACCTGAGACTCCGTGCCTTCAAGGTTCAGTTCTGCTGGCGCGCCAGGAGATCTCAGCCAGGGTGGAGCCCGGGCTTCCCTCTGAGCCCTCTCAGCTTCTTAGCCTGATTGCCATGTTGTCCCTCACCCTGTACTGAATTAGCCGGGAATGCCTTCATGCAGCACCGCACTATGAGAGGCTTCATGCAAGCTCAGGATTCCCTGTGTCTTCTCTCTGTATCTCTGGCCCCAGGACAGGTGTTTGTTACATATCAGGGACTTAACGGGAGATCCAAATCGAGATTTCACTTAGGGCTGAGAACCACTCACTTTGTTCTGGAAAGAGAAGCACTTGAAAGGTGAACTTTGCCAAGAAGACAGGCAGCATCTGGCCCATCCGTCATAATTTCTTTTTTCTTCCCTTCAGGGATGGCTGCTGAGAAATATTTATCGAAGGGTAGTTTGGCAGTGATACTTGGCTAATGGAGACACGGGCCTTGGGCTGGTCTGTTCTCCTGTGGTGTGTATGAGCAATCTTTTTAAAAATTAGATTTAGAGAGAGTTACACATGGAAGAAAAGACAGTGGTTAAAACATACAGTGGTTTTTCCTTGTGAAACAAGATCCTGAGGAAGGAAGGCTAGGGCTGATATTGCGGCTTCATGATCCTCAAAGACCAGAACCCATGTTCTTCCTTTTCTACTGTGAGCTGTGTGTGACTTTCCTGCTTGTGGTTTGGGGCTAGAATGACCCTTGAGGCCCATGTCTTCATAGGTGGGGCTGCAAAGATGGCGGGGTTCCGGGGGCTCTGTGAGGAGGCAAGGCCTGGTTAGAGGCTGCCCACTGAGGTGCGACCTGAAGAGCTTATCTCGGCCACCAGCTCTGGTTCC
>NDGM011089900.1:0-10080 GCA_002564305.1 Octomys mimax
GCTGTCTGGCTGGCCTTCCATCTTGTTATTTTAGACCATAGTTGAGGGGCAAGGGTCACCTCATGTGTACCATGCTGGGACAGGCTCCTGGTAGTAATCTTGGAAGCAGTAAGACATATTTGATCAAAAACATCTTTTCTCATGGGTATTTCCTGTGGGTGTCCTTAGAAGTCTCATTATCTGGTTTATTTCTTTAAGACATTTATGTCCTGATACATTTTTTTTTTTTCTTGCGGAACCGGGGATTGAACTCATGTCCTTGTGTTTGCCAGTCAAGCACTTATCCTACTGAGCCATCTCCCCAGCCCCATCTTGATACATTTTTAAGAAAAGACAGTATATGGTGAAACAGAATAATAGGATAGTAACGAGTAAATGTATGACTCACTGGATACAGCGCTGGTTGCCCACAAAGAAAGGCCAACTAGGTATGGAAAATAGAAACAAACACTGACAGTGCTTAAAGGTGAACAGTGTCCCACTACTGGGGGTTGGAGGATGAAAAATATTTTTCCCCCAAACCTTGACTGTTTTGTAAGTCAATAAATAACCCCAAGATGGCTTAGTGAAGTTCCAAATTATTGTCTCTCCTTTTATCTTGTTTAGACATGCCATGATTAGGACTTTACTCTGCATTGTGTTGCTGGGGTTTTTCCCTGCCTATTATTATGAAGGGTCTCAGAGGAGTTTTCATCTGTTTGTTATTTAACTACAAATTACTCACTCTCAAAAGAGAAGAAAAGAGTGATATTTTACTGTTAGTATCTTAAGTGGCTCAATTTTTGAACTTAATTGTACTTGTATGTGCAGCAGAGAAAAGATTTCCCAGCTAGACATGTTCATGCTAAGGAAATTTTCACCATTGCATGTAAGAAGAAAAGCACCATGCATAAATTATTTGTACTGATAAAGTCCTAGCATTTTGCCTTAGGGACTGAAAAGAAAATGACAGGAGGGCCGGCCAAATAGCTCAGCAGATTAAAGCGGCTGCAAGCAGGCTCAGAGGCCAGGGGTTTGAGCCCTGGGCCTGCCTTGCCACCCCCCACAACCTGGGGCGTGCTGAGACCTCAATTGAGACTGGGCGTGGTGGCGCGCACCTGCAATCCCAGCTCTTGGGAGGCTGTAAACAGGTGGATCACTATGAGTCCAATCTAGTAGTGAGACCTTGAACACCCTGTACACCCTTACCTAAAATACAAAAAAAAAAAAAAAAGGAAAAGAAAAGAAAAGAAAAAGAAAATGACAGGAAACACAACAAAGAAAGTACAT
This sequence comes from Octomys mimax, assembly GCA_002564305.1. Classification (NCBI taxonomy): domain Eukaryota; kingdom Metazoa; phylum Chordata; class Mammalia; order Rodentia; family Octodontidae; genus Octomys; species Octomys mimax. The sequence continues at coordinate 1,270 of NDGM011089900.1, forward strand.
GCAACTGACAGAAGTAGTGTGTAAGTTTGAAGATTTTTAAATTGCAAGATAATACCTAAAATGAGTGTTTAAATTAGTGGTTCATATCGACCAACTACTGTTCCAAAATAAAGAGCTCGTTGCATAGACATTCCAGCAGCCAAGAGGCTGACATTCAATGCCAAACCGTTCAAGTTCAGCAGGGGAAACCACAATAATTAGTCGTGTGTTTCTGGAGCGCTCTGTGCCTACATGGGTGGCTGGCTTGAAGGGAATAATAAAACCTGGTTTGAATTATAGATTTATAAAGCCCAAACAAATAAAACACACACTACTGGATTTATAAACATTACTGAAAAAGCAGACAGTGAAATCTCCTTGTTTTTCTCTGAAACCTCTTTTATAAAAATCTCATTACATTCTTCCTGCTAAGAACACACACACACACACACACACACACACAAACACACACACATACACACACTATGTGAATGATAGGTCTTTTCTGAGTGCCTCCTTTCTTTAGGCAGCTTATTTCCCACTGAATTTGGCATCTGGATGGGGAGAGCTTCCCAGCAAAGCTGGAAGCAGATGTCCTTGAAGCCCTGGGCGTCACGTCCTACCTCAGGGTGCACATTACAGGATAGGGCTTCTTCTCTGTGTCCTGCCTCACACTTGACCTAAGGGGGATTATAGAGTGTCCGTATAAAGAAACTGAGCATGTGGTCAAGTGAATTCAGAAAACACTAGAAGGAAACAAACGTCAAGGGCTGATGTCTTAGCAAGACTTCCTAGGACTGTTAATAAAATAATACATGTTGTGGATCACTACAAAGGAAATACAGTATGTATCCGAGACATTTTACTATAGAAGGTGCATTTGGGGGGAGGGATTAATATGCCATGGACAACAGTTTATTTATTTAAAAAACATACATAAGACTCAGAGATGAGTTCAACAGTAGGGTATTTGCCTAGCGCCAGTGACGGTCTTGGCATCCATCCCCCGCAACACACATACACACACACACACACACACACACACACACGATATGCAAAGAGCAGCCAATTTTTGGATGACAGAATATTTGTTTTCACTCTTGCCCTGGCCAAATAAGAATACTCATTGTCCATTTTAAAATATTTCTAAAGAGAAAAAAAGTAACAGTGAAGAACAACAAGTAAATGACTTTAAATGAGTGTTACACAGTTGGGGGCTGGAGTGCTCCCCAAAGGCGCATAGGTGAAAGCCTGGGTGGCCAGCTTAGATGCTGTCAGAAGGTGAGGCTCCTGGGAAGAAGTAAAATCATTGGGGTTGCTCCCTCACGGTGGTAGTGAGAAGCTGACCCCAGCCCTCTCTTTCTCTTCTTATAGCCACCCTAAAGCGAGCAGTTTGCTCCACCACACAGCACCCACCATGATGTGCTGTCCCCTCACAGGACCAAACCAGTGAGGTCAGTCAACCACGAGCTGAAGTGTCTGTCATCATGAGCAGGAACAAACCTTTATTCTTCCTAGTTGGTTTGTTTCAAGTGCTCTGTGATAGTGAGGGAAAACTTACAAAAGGTCCATCGACAAAGTATGAGACAATGAAATGCGTGAAGTTTAATATCAGTTGCTAGTTCATAGCACTGAATATAATAGTAAAATCTAGGTCTACAAACCAAGATTTGGTATTAGCCAAACAATATGCTGCTACTGTATTCAAGTAGTAGTCCTCATTGACCTTAGAAAAGAACCATTCGTTTGAAGGCACATGCCTTATTATACTCACAACACTCAACTATTTTACACTCAAAAAGTATTTAATGCTTCAATATCAATTATCTACAATGAAGCTATTATTGATGAACAATAAAATACACTACTCAGGAAGAGGAAATGCTTTTTTATTATGGAAACATTGCAAAATAATTACTTCAGCCATGTTAAGCTCTTTTCTTATCTCTGTGATGAACATTTTGTAATTCTGTTTTTAATGTGATAGAATAGCCCACCCAGAGCTGAATTACATTCAAAGAACTGCTCAAGTCAAGCAACAAGGAGCATCTATTTTTGTACATTTTCAAGGTGTTAAAATGAGAAAGGCAAACTTTAGGTGAATATTCTTCAGATCAGTTTGCAATACTCCCTGGAGAACAAGTAAAAGAACATTCTAACAAAATGTCATATCAGATTACTTGATATAATTTTTAAAGTATATGTTCTATACATTCCACATTGGCAAAGGGAAAAGATGTACAACTATTGATTTTGCCTCATCTCTAAAGATTAGTATTATGGACCATATGGAGTATGAGCTTGCCATTAATAGAATGCCACTGAAAAATTCTTCTGCTATCAGAGCCTGTCTGATAGAAATCATATTAACCTATGCCTTCTTATTAATTACTTTGGCAAATACGCACCAAGCTGTGTGGATGGGTAATGGGTGCTCCAGTGGGGAAAATTATTATCAGCCTTATTATTAAACTCCAGTTAACAATGCAAATCCTTACCTGCTACATATAACTGGTGGATCCAGGATCTGAGGGGACAGGTCGGGGGCACTTTGAGTATAGGTTAAAGTCCTGTGAGAACTTGGACCATGTTTGGCAGTTGTCTCAGCAGATTCTGGAAACTGCACTGCAGGAATTTTGCTGACAGGGCTGCTGGCAGGAGTCCCTTGGAGAGGGGAGGAGCAGGGTGATGGAAGAGGTGAAATTTTAGCAAGGGCACCTGGGAAAGAGAGTTATAAAGTCACTAAACAAAGGTCTGTGCAAATGTAAACATGCAACGCAGTACACTTCACCTCTAGTCAGTAAACTCCAAAACAACTCTGTGGACAATAAGGCAGGCCACCGAGCAGGTCGCCCCCACATGCCACCATCTGGTGGCAGGGTGTGTGGTTGGGGTGTCTCTGCAGCATGGAATTCAAGCAATGAATCATCATGAAAAATCGGTAACCATGTTGGCAGCGCCCGCGAAAGACTTGGTGTCCTGGAGTGACTTCAGGACAGAAGGATATTATTTTCTCCTCCCATTTTTTGTTTCTTGTCATTTTGACTTGAAAATAACAGCTGGAATTTTCTCATGTCTGCCTTCTCTTAGGCTTGGATGCTTTTAGCGGGCACAAGATTTTTCTGTTGTTTTCAACATGAAGCGGTATCTAGAACACAGCGTGGCAAGCATCCAACTCTTCAAATATGCAAATAAAGAAGATAATTTTTTGAGAGGCAATTAACCTTAATAACCAATTCCATTTTCCATTTTCAGTGAAACTAGACTTTTCCATATGCAATAGCACTTTGGTCAAAATCAATTTTGAAGAAAACATTTGAAGAATGTAACATGATCCACCTGATACGAGACATTAGACCTAAAGTTTTAATTCCAAATGTATTTGTACCAGACTGCCCAAGATCACTTTACATTGCATAGACAGTGGCTCCATTCCCAAAGCACTTGGGTTAGATGCAAGGATGGTATCTGTTGCAGTTACTCTCCTGAACCTGGAGAACACCATCTATGAGCATAACTGGAAAAAGAAAAACAAACAAAAAAAAATACATAACTTCTAAACACACTACCTGCTTATTGTTTTCATGATTTATGGCTGAGCATTACTCCAGAGCAAATAAATTGAATCCATTCAGCCATTCTCAATATCTCGCCACTTGGGAAATTTACAGCTAGGACTGCACACCCCAGAATGACATGTGTGGTGACCAGGCGGCTGGCTTACAGGGAGGTTGCCTGAAGCACCAGTTCCCTAAAACGTTTGAGTTTTCACACCCACAAGGTCTGGCACTCCCCTGAAGGAGGATTCAACTTGCTGAAAGCTTTTCATACTTTTCTTTTTATATGTCTTATTGGCATTGTTATTTCTTTTGTTTGGTTACAAAAGACGAAAATCTCATTCTTCCTTCGCTTAAGTATGGACAGCAGCCTCCCTCCAAGTCTTTTGCTTAACACTTCTTTTGTTGAATCCTCATCAACAGATCAACCCGCTGCCTTTATACTTAACAAAAGAAACTGTTTAGACTCAAAGAACTCAAGGATCCTTGCCAGGGCCACAGGACTAGTAAGTGGGAGAGCATGGAATAAGCTCATCTGTTCTTAGCATAAAATATAAGTTAGTAGCCACACTTCTCTCAAGAGAAGTGCCCAAGGCTGAAGAAAAATCCATGATCAATTAGGCAACATTTGTATTGCTCCTTATTACGTCTGATGGTCTTTATTTTGATTTCTATTTGGACAAAAAAAAGATCGAGCTATTTTACCCAGGATACTGACAGATCTTCATGTGACTTAATCTGAGCCAAAAGAAAATTAAGTTCACTGCATTTTAAACTCAAGAGTCTCTCAACCAATGCAACAATGTGTGTGGCAAGTGGCATATAAATGTGCTATGAAGAAATTCACGGCTGTAAATTATTTCATTTGAAAGCTGCAAAGCAAACTCAATTTTAATACTATCTCCAGCACTTTATGGATGGATTTTTTCCTTATAAATTTATAAAATCAAGAAATTATATTTTACCAAGCTTTAAGCGTCTCTGTTTTCTTCGCTATACAGCACTGTCATGCATTCACAAGTATGATTATGCATCTGTGGATGCTTTGACGTAAAAAAAGGTTGGACATGGCTGGTCCAATTTAGAACAGTTTGGACAAGCAGATACTTGATATGCTCTTATAAAAGTTGTATAGCTCTTAGGATCTAAATCCTGGTATGGCAAGTTACCAGAGTATTGCAAGAGGACAAGTCATAGTGATTTATTCCTTTAACAAATATTTATAGTGTGTGGTATTGCGGAGACGCAGTCAGTAATGGGCTAAACAGCACCCCTGTACTCATGGAGTTCCCATTCCTTTGGCAGGGACAAAAATGGCAAAATTAATGGATAAGAGGAAAGGAAAGAAAAGTCATACCATTTCCCATGATGCAAAGGAAAATAATAAAAAACGTAGAGGATAGAGTGCTTTGTACGCAGTCTAGAAAGGACTCCCTGAGGGGTAAAATTTGAACCGACTGATGAAATGAAAGCCATCCTTTCTGCAGAAAGCATGTTATAGAAATAGGCCTTACCCTGGGTGGTCAGAGGACCTGCAGCTATCGCTTATCACATGGAAGAGAGAGGGCAGGCAAGGTGGAGTTTTGGAAGCAAGTTTTAATTGCTCTGTCTAAATGTGAAACTCCAAGTAGGCATCGCTCTGAGCAACTGCTTAATTACTCTGGTGGCAAACTTATGAGTTTGAGGAAAGTTTTCAACTTTTTTAAAAAATAGAACTACAATATATGTCAAAATCCAGGGCAACATTTCTCCTTTGGTGTAATGTACTTTCCGAAAGTAATTTACGAGAACAGAGATTGTTTTCATTGCTAATTTTTAGTAGCTGCCAGCTGATAGACTCAGAGACATGTAATTCACTCTTAAATACACACTTTAAAAGCCACACAAACCTTAAGGTTCTTGGAATTCAGGGATTAACTAAGTTTAAACCAATAAGCAGACTTTAAGACTCCTGGGATGAAATCTGAAATAAACTTGTAACACAAAAAAGAACACTTTGCTTTTATAATACTTCAGTGCACATATTATGTATGAACTCTTTTAACAGGTCTTGGCAACAACCGGGAAGTAGCAATTTTTTTAAAGGAGATAATGCATAAAATTCAAAATTAAAACATATGCAAAGGCTCAAGAAAGCCACAGGAAGTAGATACCTATATCCATGCAGTAATCTTCATATCAATGGACAGATAAATGCAGAATAGGCTGAATAATCTCTATCCAATATGTTTGGGACCAGACATATTTTAGATTTCAGAGCTTCTGAATTTTGACATATTTTAATAGAATTTATTCGTTGTACATCTCTAATCTGAAACTTTGAGATCCAATTGCTCAGATTTGAATTTTCCAATTAGGGAGGTTCAATTTATAATCACCAAATATTTCTTCTTTCTTGAAAAGAGTAACTGAGTTTCCACATAGGAAGCAGAGTATCTGGAGTGGAGGGGGCCTTTCTTGCAAGTCTTTAAAAACAGATTTTCTAAGATACTATAAGTGTAATCACTTACAAAGTTAGAAGGATGACTATTATGGTTTTGCAAAGTTTCATCCAATTTTATATCGTTCGCTACCACATTTACACAGAAGACTGAAGGGTCGGATAAGCAAACACTCTCAAATATATTTGTCTTCATTTGATATTTGAGGAATTTTAAGATACTCCAGGAAAAAGACAAAGCTCATAAAACATACAGCTTCAAATATCTCACACTGTTGTACAGTGAAATCCTGAAAATTAAAACAAATACATCTTAAAGTCTAAAATAAAAACTCCTTTGATACACTGAGCCTTTAATACTCTGATCCTGAGAACATAAGAAAATATGTGTCAAGAATTTGGGGTAATCAAAGAAGATAAGCAGTATTGCAAGAGAATTCTTTAAGTGAATCCAACTATTTTATTCTATAAAACTAAGTTTCATTTTAATTGAATAAGAAAAAACTCAGCTCATCTGATAACTACACACCCCTTTTCTGTGCCCACAAGAAAACAGTAAACCCTAACATTTTTTCCAAAACAAAAAATGCGCCTACAAAAAAACAAAGAAAATAAAGTTACAGAACCATAATTAAAACTCATTTCAAATTTTCTATAGGAAAAACTCAGCCCCAGCTTATAGGTGCAGAGGTGTCCATATTCCTTATGATAGGCAGCTCAAATTTACAAGAATCCATGCAAAGGACGACTGTAGACTCACCACAGATTAGAGGAATTTGCAAAGCAGGATGACGTGTGGTAGCTTCCCATTGTCAGTGACACACTCCCGGAGAAGCAAGATTGAAAATGCAAATTATATTTAAATCTCCTGCTTTTATGCTTTAATCAGAGTACTCCAACATTATTTCACCCATTTATTTTACATTAGCAGCTGAATAATAATTGTGTGTGTTGCAGCTATTTAAAATTAAAGCTGACTGATCGAGTTAGAGGACACGCTCTTTATTTGATCTGTGCAAAGCAGTTAGTCCCCTCTGAAACATGCCATTTATCTCTGTTCGCCTGCTCTATGCTCAGTGCCTGCTTTCTCCCTATCTCATGTACAATTCTCCTCTTCCTCAGCCCCTTCGCACCTCACTGGACTCTACTAGCTCACACTCTACCCCATTGGGGACTTTCCCAGCCTCGCTCCACATAGCTGTGTGAATAGCAGATGCTGGCATCGCCAGTCACATCAAACATAGTGCATCACCTCCTTCCCTAACTCAGTACCATCAAAGCAGGGAAACAGGCATTTCAAAATAGAAGGACCCCTTCAACCAGAAAGAGTTGAAATGGAATTTCAGCTCTCTAATTCTGGGTAGAAGTTTTTCTACCTTTTTGCACACTTCCAGAGATTTGTATAATTGAATTCAGCATGCTTGGGATATGGGTTATTTTATAAACATTTAGCTCTTCAGTGACAGCAGTTTGAACATACCACAAAGCAAAGGCCCCTTTTAAGATAATTACTACAGACACATCAGTGCTCTCGATGGAAATACGAAGGGAGCTTTTGCTATATCTGTGGTTTAACTCCCAGGACCAGTCTTTGGGGTGTCACACATGGGGATTCTTTTCTTTGTGTGCTTTGCCCTTTATTTTGAATGCAAGCTCACCTCTTTGGAGTAAGATAAGAATAAAGGGCTACTCTGTCATTTGATCAGTTATTCACTGTGTTGGCCCTAATCACAATTATGAGTTCTTGACTTTACTATGTTGGGCTATTTGATAGTTTTCATTTTGCTATCTCATAGTTTTTATTTTAATATCTAACTGAACAAACCAAGAGAAGAAAGAAAAACAACCCAAGTCCTTCTGTCACTTTGTATTCACCCAAGAACAGCACTCTAAAATTCTAATTAAAAATTATGTCAGGAGTCCTAGCCCAGGCTCCGTGAGTGTGTAGGAGAGCTGCTGGCTACTCTGCACCAAAGGGACCCACTCGCCCCAGCCCAGGCGCAGAGTGGATGAGACCCTCTTCCACCCCCTGAGGATGCCCCCCAACACTCCACAGTACCTCCCCTACCCTGCCCACCGAGTAGCAATTTCTGCCACATTCCGGGAACACCAAGACCCAGTCCTAGCCCAGGCCTGGTGAGTGTGTACGAAAGCTTCCAGCTACCCTGCGCCAGTGGGACCTCCTGGTCCCAACCCAGGAGCAGAGTGGGTGACACCATCTTTCACCCTCTTGGGCAGGCCCAGTCACTCTGTAGTACCCCCAAACACAGCCTGCCCACAAAGTAGGAATTTCTGTCGCGTTCTGGGAACCCCCAGAACTAGTCCTAGTCCAGGACCAGTGAGTGTGTGGGACATCCTCTACCCCTACTCAACCTGGTCCCACCAGACTCAGCCTGGGCCTGGCATATAGGCCTGGGATGAAACCCTTCAGCTGCAATCCCTGCAGAAAGTGTACGGGACAGAAGTGACCAGCTAGTCCAGGAACAGAACATCTTGCCATAGGGGCACAACAGGTTCACCCCCAAGAGCACCAACAGGAAGGAACCGGGCACAGAAGCCAGAACCAAGCCAGGTACAGTGGGATAAATCCAAACCTTGTAGAGCTACACCTGAACTTCAGTAGGTGCTAAGGCTATAACTACAACAAAGATCAAGAACAAAGGTCAGAAGACAGTGTAACACAAAATGACAGCAAGCAGGAGCAAAATGCAATCTCAGAACCCAAGCACACTCATAACAAGTGCAGAGCATGCTAACACAGAACAAATTAGGAATCACACAGCTGAAAGCAATGAATCAACAGCTTCAGAAATAAAGAAACAGCTGCAGAAAGGT
>NDGM011089911.1:0-11406 GCA_002564305.1 Octomys mimax
AAAAAAAAAAAAAAAAAGCAGACCTGAGGATCAATGGAACAGATTAGATGATGTAAAAATAACCTCAAGGGGCCAGGGAGATGGCTCAGTGGAATAAGCGCTCCCCTGGCAAGCGCAAAGGCCTGGGTTCAATCCCCAGTTCCGCAAAAAAATAAATAAATAAGTAAATAAATAAATAAAAATAACCTCAAATACACTCAGCCATGTGATCTTGGCAAAGGGGCCAAATGTGTTCCCTTGAAGAAAGATAGCCTCTTTAATAAATGGTGCTGGAAAAACTGGCTTCCCACATGCCAAAAATTAAAACTAGATTCATATCACTCACTATGTACTCAACTAAAATCAAAATGGATCAAAGATCTAAATATTAAAAGAGAGACATTAAACCTGTTGGACAAAGAATAAGTAGAACTCTTGAAGACATAGGTGTAGGCAAAGACTTCAAGACCAAAACCCTGATAACACAGGAAATAGCACAAAGAATCAACAGCTACGATCTCATCATATTAAAAAATTTTGCACAGCAAAAGAAATCAATGAGGGAGTGAAGAGACAACCAATGGAGAAGGAAAACATTTTTACAGGCTGTTCTTCAGACAAAGGATTTACATCGAACATTGATAAAGAATTCAAAAGTGGGTATGCCATGTTGTATTTTATATGCCAGGCTGCATTCTCAGGAAGATCTCTCTGGGAAACAGAGTAAGAGAGAGACAGAGATGCCATCAGCAGGAAGAGTGTCTTAGGCAACAGAAATAGCAAGGACAAGAGCCTTCCACGCAGTACTGCCTGGTCTTCTCTTGATACCAGATGAGCAGGGTGAGTAAAATTTAGTTATATTAGAGATTTGCATGAGACAAATACATATATACCAGACTTCATCTAACCAGTGAATATTTGTACTGAGTACCCACAGGACTCCAAGCACTATTCTAGATGCTTGGAGACAAGCAGAACCCAAAACAAAGATCCTGGCCCTAATGCATTTAACATTGTAAAGCAAGGAACTGATAAGCAAGTTGAAGAAATAAAAAAGAAATCTATAGTTTGCTGTGCAGTACAAGTCAGCAGAGGAAGGAAGGCAGAGAAGAGGAATGGACGAGTGTGTTGTGGGAAGAGCCATGGGTCTAGCTAGATACTGAGAAGAACAGAGCAGAATCAAAAGAGAGGAAGCCTTAGCTAGGTGAGATGGTGCACCTGCAAGCAGAGCATTCGGGAGGCTGGGGCAGGAGGATCAATACACGTTCAAGGCCAACCTGGGCTACAAAGTGAATTGAAGGCCAGCCTGAGCTGTGTAGCAAGACCCCCTGTCAAAAAGACAAAAAGATGAATGAGGAGACAGAAAAGGAGAAGGACTGGGAGAGGAAGAGGAAGAGGAAGAGGAAGAGAAAGAAGAAGGAGAAAGGAGAAGAGGAGGAGAAGCAGGGAGAGGAGGAGGAAGAAGAAGAGGAGGAGAAGGAGGAAGGGGAGAGACAATACTAACTTTCCAGTTCTGGAATGGGTGCTTCAACATGGCTTAATTGAAACAAAGATCCTAATTTCAAAACAGTCATAAAATTCTTTAATCCTATTTACTATATACTCCTTTTATTTCTTTGTTTCCTCCTTTCTTTCTTTTTGTCAGTGAGAAAAAAGAAGGCTTTTTTTCAGGGCTTCGCTCATGCTAGCTAAGGGCTCTACAACTGAGCTACATCACCAGACCTCTGTGCTCCACATTATTAAGAGTGCCTACTCATAGTCAGCTTTGTTTGACTATCAAGTCTCCAAATATAATAGCCATCATGTAAGAAATATTTACTCTGCCCTAGTCATTAATGGCATTTTTGATTAATTGATTCAGGAAGCTTTGCTCTGTAAGTATTTTTGAAGTAATATAGAAAAGAATGCTAAGTGAAGCTAAAGGAAAAACTCAAAAGTACTCTTCACGGGTAGAAACAAATAAAATCAGAGAAAATTGCAAAAGGACATTAATAGTGAAGTCACAGAAAGCAGAGACAAAGGTGAGAGCATTTTCATCCCATCTAGCCTTTTACTCAAAAATTAAACAATAGTTTGAGGCATCCTGCTGTCTATATAACCTACTAAAATGTCCAGAAGGCAAACACAGCCTAAAAACTTCTGTCTTGGCTGGGTGCTCTAGAATCTAAGGAAATCATGTTCTAGAAATATTTTTTTTTTTTTTGTGGCCAGCTCAGCCCACCCTGGGGGCAGGGTTGGCATGGCCTGTGGGGCTGGGGATCGAACTGTGGTTCTTGTGTGCTTGCCTAAGCAGGTGCTTTAGATTTCTGAGCTATCTTGCTGGCTCTAGAAAGANTATTAAAGACTAAAAAACAAACAAACAAACAAACAAACCAGACTTATTCCATAGATATAATTATGCATAAAGATCCCATAATTTGCTGCAATGGAGACGAAAATTATGTCTATTGTTTGTTTGTTTTTCTTTGGGTTTTTGGTGCCAAGGATAGAACTTAGGGATGCATGCATGCCAGGCCAGCACTCTACCACTGAGCCACTTCTCTAAGCCTTCACTTTATCTCATTCTACCAGCACACTGCTGGCTCTTATTAGAAAAACATTCCATGTTCATTTTTTATACCTCTTCTGACCAAAAGAATAGTAAGTAAGACATTACTACTAACAATTTCCTATAGTTCCATTCAGCAGTGAGTTCAACTTTACACAATAACAGTCATTCCAAGGCTAACACACACACACACACACACACACACACACACACACACACACAAATACACACTATATGTAGCAATCCTTATTAAGTGCTTAGCATATACAAAATTAAGAAAAATAATAGTGTATAATCATCTTTCCTTCTGTCCTCTTCCATCATTTGCAAGGAAAAATAAAGACAGGAAGGACATGGGCTCCTAGGCCTTGATTTTGCAATTAGGACACGAGTTTGTGATAAAGATAAAAACAAGGAAACAACAGTGCTATGGGAGTCCAGAAAGTCAGAGACTGAAATGTGATTGAAATGGGAAACTTGTGTTGTGAGCGTAGCCCTTTGTTTAAGCTTTGAGAAATTAAGAAAGAGCTAGGAAAGATTATTACCAGTCAAATTCCTGTTTCACCACACATTTAAGCTTTAAGAAAGATACATAAGTAGAGATTTGATGATGGTTTACCCTGGGTGATTTCCCTGGGAAGATTCTGCTGAAGAGATAAGGAAAGGGTCCTTCTTCTTTCCTTTAGCCATAGGCTTAAAATTTTTTATGTAATTGTACCTATTTATAGAAAAGGTGAGCTCTGCTTTGATTCAGATTCATTCTTTCCCTGACACTGAGGTGGCCTTTTTTTCTTTAATCATCTTTTTTGGTTTGACAGGGTCTCACTATATAGCCCAGGCTGGCCTCAAACTCATGGAAGTCCCTGCCTCAGCCTCACAAGTGCTGGAATTATAGGCATGTGCAATGTTGAGCTCTTTAAGCACTTCTGTTAGATTCCAGGTGCACTTCACAGTCCTCACTTGCTAGTCATGTCCTAAGCACATTCTAGATGCCAATGTACCTCAAAAAACTGAAATTATATGCTTCCTTCCTCTCCAGATTTCAAAGACTAATAAAGAAGTTCATTAAGAAATAGTGTCACATGACATAAAATGACCTGGGATGTGTATCGCCACAAAACCCATGGAGAGCAAGAGTGAAAGTTGAGTAAATATGGGGTAGAGGGAAGAAAGTTCTTAAGGAAAGCCTCTCTAGAGCTGACTTCATAGGAAGATGCTTTCCCAGGAAGGAATGGAGTAAAATTAGAGCAGGAATGGAGAGAGACATTTGAAGCATAGTGAAACCACAGAGGTTAAAGGCAAAGCTGTGGCTTTGGTGGTGACGAAGGATTGGAGGCTTGATGGGAAGCTAAAGAGAAGTCATGGGCTTTGAACACCTTGCTGAGGAGCTCGGGTCCCACTTGTAATGTAGGGAATGAACACCCATTGCTTCAGATCGACAAGGCTACTTGCAAAGAATGCGACTTTCTCAGCTCCACTGTAGGTAGAGGACTCAGGAAGGTGTGTGCCTGTCAACCTCTCCCAGGTGATTCTCAGCTACATGCAAGCTTGATAAGCAGGACTGACAAAGGAGAATCTTTAGAAACACTTCAGTATGGGAGGAAAATATGTTAACATTAAAAAAACCCCTGCATATAAAATAGTGCATATGGTGTGGGGTGTGTGGCATGGGGTGTGTGTGTGAGAGTGTGTGTGTGTGTGTGTGTGTGTTATCTAACTTTTAAGGTAGTTCAAAACTATGTTCCACCCCTCTGGGCATCAAATTTCTCCCATTTAGAATAAAACACCATACCTGTTCGAGTAAGCATCCTGATCTGCTGGTTATTTCTCCCTCACCACATCTGCGGTGCCATAGGTCTTCAAGCATAGAGACAGTCTATCCATGCAATGAAGAGGTCGTTTCTGAGACCCAGCTCACTCAGATCTACATGGTCCCAGCATCCGCAGCATCTCAATCAATACTCTTAGAATTGAAAGGCTACTACTAGAAGTCTGATAAGTTGAATCGTGGCACTTTCTCCTCTCGTGGTGTTCCATAGCCTCCAAAATAAGGCCAATGCTAAAGCAAATCATGGTGAGCCATCTACGGCCATTGCTACCTACATTTTCAAATTTATTTCTCATGAGTACCAGTTGTACTCTTGAAGGATTAACAGCACAAACCACTTATTATTCCCATGTATGTAACACACTTCCACCTGCATGACTTTGAACATGGTATATTTTCTTCCCTGGTTGAATTCAAACTAGACTTTCTTCTGTGCCGAGCAAATTCCTACTCAAATTACACCAGGAAGCTTAAGTATCGCCTGCCTGTGAAGTCCTTCTTGATTCCCTTAAAAGAAATATTTTATACCACAACATTCTGTTCACACTTTTAATTCTACAGAGTAGAATAGTAATAGCGAAATAGTTCCTTCCTTTCTCATCTGCCTGGTCCTTTGTAGCACTGTCGTACAAAGACCTAACATGCTTATATCAGACTCCAAAACTAGCAACAACAATGTCCAATCAAGAGAATCTCTCCTTTGGAATAATTCAATATTAAAGAAATAAAGATTGAGAGAAGGCAAAACTTATGAAGAAAAGTTTCTCTTCTCAGAATGCAAAAAGCCAACTGGAATGATATCATTCAACAGAGGAGATTTTGTTAATGTTCTCAAAATCTTCTTTGTAGGACAATAGAGTACATATTTCCAAAAGAAATCATAAAACAAAGTTCTACAAACTAAGGCTTTATTCCTGCACAATTCTGGGGGGTTTAAGACCAAAATTAAAGGAGTGTGTACCCCCTGAAATTGCTAGAGGAAGATGATTTCTTGCCTTTCCCAGCTTATGCTGGTCTTGGGCAGCCCTTGGTTTTTAATTACAGGATGCCTATCTCTGTTTAGTCTTCCAGTGATCTTCTCTTTCTCTCTTATGCTTTGAGTCCCACCACTGTAATCTAGGATGGTCTCATTTAATAAGATTAATTAACTCAAATATATCTATAGAGACATTTTTTCCAAGTAAGATAACTTTTGGATTCTGGAGATTAAGGAATTGATGTATCAGTGGGGGCACCATCCACCCCACTACACATCAGTAGTATAATTTTTATAAGACTTAGACCCTAATAAAGTATTTTTCACATTTGTGGATGACTTAGCATATGACTAGGGTATTATCTCATCAAGCGTCATTCTATACATCACAATAAGATGGTGTAGCTGTGAACTCAGACCCAGTAACTGATCATTCACATTCACTAGAGCCTTGTACCTTAATATGAACTTTAAACTCTTTCCCTAAGGAAACCATCAGAAGAACAATTCAGTCATCTCTAGAAATACCTAATTACAACCAGCTCGCCAGCTACTCCTGATCCACAGATACCTATTTCTCTTTGGTAAATGTGAGCTGTGTAACAGTTGAGAATCCAGCTTTCCTAGAATTAAGCCAATGTTTGCCTTTTTTAATTATCAAAGTGGAAATGAAAGAAATGTTGCTAGTCATACTTTTATTAGCATTACTTTTATTTCTAAATGTAACTGTGTGAAAGCACACCTACTTCCAAGTGCAATATTTGTGAAAGGAAAAGAAACTGCTCAAAAGAAAACAGCTGGGATAGGGAAAAGAGAAAAGAAGGAAGCGAAAATTAAAAAAAAAAAAATATATATATATAGATAGATAGATAGATGCACACAAGGTAGCTAAGATAATTGTACTACTAATTTCTATTAGTTAGTGCTTATGTCTTTATATCAACTTTGCATACCTATATCTTATATTATGAGGAACTACTTTGACAATAACAATATACAGTATACCTATCAGTTAATTAACTACCATTTTGGTTTGAAATTCTGTATTGTTTTTATTATTTTCTCTCTCTCTCTTTAAAATAAAAAAGACATTTTATGGCTTATATTAGATATTTTTGTTTTCATTTTAAACCAGAGTTTCTCAACCCTGGCACTACCCACATTCTCTGTCGTGGAGCCTCTAGAGACTGTAGAGGTAGCATTCCTGGCCTCTGTCTCAGGAGGCTGGTAACGCATCCCCAATTCCCCACTGTGACAAACAAAACTGTGTGCAGAAGTTGACCAATGTCTCTTATGGCACACAATTGTCCCTGAGCAATAACTGTAGGCTTAACTGGAAAAAGCCTGTATCTCATAACTTGAAAAGCAAAAGTTCCTGCTGATTTGTTCAGGAGATAAGTTATCTTGACAATGATGACATCAGAAATTTGCCCATAAAGACAGCATTTTTTCATGAGACACTTAAATAGAAAGCATTTCCAATGTACTGCTACTTATTCTTTGTGAATTTGTTTTTTGATATTTGAAAATGAAAATGATATTATCTCTTAAGATTACCAGGAGATGAGGCCAGGGAGATGGCTCAGTGGAATAAGTGCTTCCCTGGCAAGCACAAGGGCCTGAGTTCACTCCCTGGTTCTGAAAAAAAAAAAAAAGATTACCAGGAGAAGTAAATAAAATAAAGAAATACAACTACAGTGCTAAGGATATGCAGGTGTACAAAAAACCTTAATTTTTGCTGCTAATGGATCTATGGAGGCCTTTTATATGGTTGGTGTTTTTGTTTTGTTGCTGCTGTCCTGTGTTTTGTTTCTGTTTATTTCATTATAACTTTGCCTCAAGGGGATTATTTTAAATCTATACAAAGCTTACATGTTTAACTTAAATTGGAATCTAGATTTGGCTGTTCATAGAACTCTGTTGTTTGAAGTTTAAGGGGTATTTGAAGAGGGATAAACAGTATTTTGAAAAGGGGGTAACAATAGAAAAGAGAAAAGATGTACATTTCTGGCCACCAGCTTGGTAGATTTTTCTTTTAAGAGCAAGGAGTGGTGGTGAACAAATGCAACCCCAGCACTCTGGAAGGCTGACACAGGAGGATCATATGTTCCAGCCCAGCGTGGGTAACTTAGTGACTTAGGAGACCCTGCCTTAAAATTAAAATAAAGTAAAATAAAAAATAGAGAAGATGGGGAGTATATCTCAGGGCAAAAGCTCAGGGTGCAGGGTTCAGTCCTCAGTCACACACACACACACACACACACACACACACACATCCACACCCAGAGTTATAAACAATGCTGAACTGAGTCTATGAATTTCCTATTTCCAGAAGTTTTCGTGATGTGCTCCACTGGTAGAGGGAATTCTCTGCCTACTTTCGGCACTGAGTACAGATTTCCCACTAGTAACTGATTCTTGGGGGCAATAAACTTTTGTTTGCTTTACATCCAAAGTATTAATAACTAAACCATTACTAGCAAAAATGCCATACAGTATAAGGAAGAAGGCTTCAGTTTGGTCCCATAGAAAGGCCATACTATAATGGAGACTTTTGTGCTTCAATCCTTTGGACTCTGTCTCTGTCTAGCTCTTTAATCTATGCCTTCTTTCCTTTCCTAGATGAGCTGCATGACATTTTGCTTTACTGGCAGCAACCTCCCAACAGGTTGCCTTGCCCTCCGTCTTATTTGGTGAAAACACATTACAGAGGAAGGACATATTTTTTCTAAAGAAACAAATCAGTTTTTGCCCCTGTGTCCTACTCAAAACCTTCCAGCGATTCCCCATTAACATCAAGACACAGCCCAGATTTTTAATACAAAGACTTTGGCTGCTTCTCTGAGCTCCTTTGTGGGCGCTAAATCTTTTCCACCCTCCACCACAGTGATCGCTGCCCCCAGGCCCCCAAACACACAGTCTAAGTCACAGGGATACCAAAGCCTTGTGGTTTTTCAACACTTGGCCTCTTCATCTCTGCACTATCTACCCCCTCATCTTGCTGCCATTTGCTACATTCTGCTTGCAGCTTCTGTCTAGAAAGCATACTATTCCATTGTATGTAAATACCACTTCTTTCTTTTGATGTTTTGTTGAGGTTATTTTTTTGTTTGTTTGTTTGTTTGGTGATTTGGAGTTTTGATTTGAAGAGTACTCAGGCTGTTTCTCGTGTGTTCTGTATACTAGGGATTGAACTCTGGGTCTTCACATTGACTTTGCATCCCCAGCCTCTTTCAGTTTTTTATTTTGAGGAAAGATCTCAGTAAGTTTCCCAGGCCAGCCTGCATTTCTCAGTCTCCCTGCCTCAGCCTTCCAGAGCACTGAGATTACAGGCATGTGTCAACATGCCCAGTATGTGTTCTTCAGTGAAGTCAAGTCCTTTACCCTTTTATTAACTAGCTTGTATATTTTATTGTTCTTGAATTACGGAATATATATATATATATATATATATATATATATATATCACAATCGTACATCACTTAATAATGAGGATACATTCTGCCAGGTTTATTGGTAGGCAATTTCATATTATGTGCAAACACTATGGAGTATACTTCCACAAATTAAGATGGCTAAGACATCACTAGGTAATATAATCTTATGAGGCCATGGTTATATACGTATTCTGTCACTCACCAAGATTTTATCAGTCCATGAAAAAAAAAATATATTATCAGATGTGTCATTACAAATATTTACTCACCTTCTGTAGATTGCTACTTTATTTGGTTGATTTTTTCTTACAAACAGAACATTTTGCTAGTTGATTTAGTTTTGGTTTTGGTGCTAGAGATGCACCCCAGAACTTGCCCAAGCTCAGTATGCGCTGTATCACTAAGCTAGGCCTCCAACCTTGAATGAGTTTTTGCCATGGGAGTTCTGGAAACAAATAACAAAGTGACTTGCAACTTTTATCTTTCTGGAGAAGTTTCTCAAAAGTTCAAAGAGTTAAAGTGAAGCCAGCGATATAAAACTGTACTGGTAGTAATGTGTAGCTAGAAAAGTTCCTACGTTTTAATACAAATTAGCACATACATTGATCATGATAGACTGGGCATCCGTTAAGACTTTTCCCCATCCACTGGCTTATGTGGGTTTGAACAACAACAAAAAATCTAGAACTACAAAAGCTGGTTTTAACAGAAGGGCTCTGCTGCCACCTGCTGATTTATTTTTAACTTTTCAAGTGTTTCACACAGAAGAATACATGTGTATTAAATACCAACTCCATGAGAGATGCTAGAAATGGAGATATGACACTACATGGGAAGGCAGATGTGAAGGCAGATGAGTACTAGTGACGAGGAGCAAGCAGGGTATGTATGCAGCCCAAAGAACAGAGGTGTCCACACAGGAGGGGGCAGGGGACTGGTGAGGAGCAGTTAGGAAAACTCTGTGAGGCAGAGAATTCCAAGGTGTCTCTTGAAAAATGGTGGACATGTGAATGTTAATGGGTGGTAAAAATTGGAGGCAGAAGGACAGACACAGTGGAGACAGTGTGCCAGCCAAGTGACTTAGGATGGCTAAGCCATGAGGCATAGAGATAGGGACCAAGAAAGGCAAAAGGGTCAGGTTCTCAAAGCTTCACATGTTACTCCTGGGACAAAGACAGGAAATTAATAATGGGTAACAAGCAAGGAAAGCAGAGAATTAGAACTCCACTTAAAATACTGCTCAGGCGGTACTATTGAGACTAGATTGGAAGAAAGTGAAATCAAAACTCAGCGCATCTGTTTGGAATCTTTTTTGTTTTGAGTCCTATAAACTGTTCTACTCAAGGGAGAGATTTCTTGGAAAAGTATCAGAAGTGCACAGAATCTTTAGGAGTCTGGACTTGAAAATAGACAAGAGCAAAGACAGTTTGGGGGAGGCACAGCAGCATCGTTGAAACAGTTGAGGCAGTGATGAGAAAGAATGACAAGTGGGGAAAGGGAAGAAAAGGAAGGAAATGGATAGAAAAATAGGAAGAAGACAATACATTTTGGAGAAAGGAAAGGAAAGGCAAACACAAGGCAGCAGTTAGCAATCCTGTATCTCAAGTAAAAGACTGAGTGACAGTTGGAGAGGATTGTGGCAAGAGCCAGAGAGAAGTGGATCGATTTTAGAGACGGGCTGCCGGACCGCAGGCTCCACGGAACGCACTGACGGTGGTCCCAGCAGAGCACCCGGACCCGCGTGCTGGCCACCAACTCCGCAACTGTGGGTCCTTGGCCTTGGGCTGGCTCTGGACTGTTTCCGGTCTGGTTGGGACAGCGGAAGTGCCAGCCCACAAGGGACCTGGTCTTGGATGTGGAAAAATCCAGAACACAGGATTCAACACGGCTGAAGTGGCATCACATCGGAGAAACTTAGGTCTAAGATTCACTGAGAAGGTACAGGATTTGGAAGGTGGGAGAGGGCCTTTCACGCTGGAACAGAAAATTAAGTAGGAAAAGTGATTTGTGGATTAAATCAAGCAAACAGACAAACAAGAAAGGGAGCGAGGCTGCTGTGGGTGGTCAGCCAGCAGCTCTGCTCCACCACAGCAGCCATTTTGGACAGTGAGGCAGAAAGTCTGAGGGCTAGAGGTGAGATTCCTGGGATGGAGCTGGTGTTTACTAGCCTCACATGTATAACCACTCCCATTTAGACTCTAGGGAAAGCTGCATCCATGGGTTCTGTGCTCTGGCATAAACTGAAAACAGAGGGGCCCCTACCCAGTCAGACTTGGGCCATAGAGAGTGTTGTAAGCAGCTGAATTAGATAGAAATGTTCTAGAAAGTCAGGCAGGGCTAGGGCCTTCAAAGACTCGGTATGGCAGACAAGATACTTGCAGATGTGGGAGGGATAGGCACCCCCACTGTGGGCCTGACCTCAAGACAAAAGATTAAACAAATACTCATGTACCTCTCTAAGGATGGACATCAGGGATTGATACTTTAAGTAGGTGTCAATCACTTTGATAAAGGCAGGGAGAGCCACTAACATAGTCTTCTACAGAAAAAGCCCCTGTTCTGTTCTTTTTTTTTCCAGAACCAGGGATTGAACTCAGGCCCTTTCGCTTGCCAGGGAAGCGCTTATTCCACTGAGCCA
>NDGM011089925.1:0-17349 GCA_002564305.1 Octomys mimax
AGAGGAGGAGGAGGAGGGAGAGGAGGAGGAGGAAGAGGAGCAGGAGGAGGAGGAAGAGGAAGAGGAGGAAGAGGAGGAGAAGGAGGAAGAGGAGGAGGAGGGAGAGGAGGAGGAAGAGGAGGAGGAAGAGGAAGAGGAAGAAGAGGAGGAGGAGGGAGAGGAGGAGGAGGAAGAGGAGCAGGAGGAGGAGGAAGAGGAGGAGGAAGAGGAAGAGGTGGAGGAGGAAGAGGAAGAGGAGGAGAAGGAGGGAGAGGAGGAGGAGGAGGCAGCTTATTTGCTGTTTAGTGGGCTGCAGCTTCCTGGCAGCTGAAGGACAGATCCTCGAGGTCAGGCCCTGGACCACGAGCATGGTGCAGCGCCACCCTCTGGCAAGCGGCCGCTCATAGCTGGTGAAGGGGCTGGTGCTATTCCCCACACCCGCAGCGCCTGGGGCTTAGCCGCCCAGCCCCAACCTTCCTGTCCATCTTCCCTGGGTCTCTCTTCCACCCCCAGCCCTACCACTGAGGGTCTTAGGGAGCGAGGCCCCAGGCTGCTCCCTTTAAGCGCCACTCTGACACCATCGTTTATCAGAACCTGCGATGGCTCGCTATTACCTCCCTAGAGGACTGAGTCACTTCATCCCTGCCCCTCCTCCTTTCTGTCTTTCTAACAGGCAGCTATTCCAGCCTTCCCAAGGTGGGGAACCTCCTTAAGCAAAAGGGGGCCCCCACACGAAGGGGCCCAGGCCTACAGATACCAGAGCCTACATTCAAATCCAAGGCTCCCTAGCCAACCCTGCCACCCCTAGCTCACAAGTGGCACTCAGGTTGCACGTCACACAGTGGGGCCCACAGGCAAGGGGACTGTGCCCTTATTCCTGAGCACCAGGAGTGTGTTCAGGGAGAAGTTAATCAAATTCAAGTGTCTTCGTGTGTTGGGTTCTGTAACAGGGCCTGAGGCTGGGGTCCATAAATTAGACACTTCTTTCCCAGGATTCCAGAATCTGGGAGTTGCAAAGCCCAGGTGCTGGCAGGCCTGCAGGCTGGGAAGGACAGCTCTCTGGGCAGGGCGGCTGCTCTCCTGGGCAGGGCACCACAGCCTCAAAGGAGGAAGAGATGAAGGACGCTGGGCCCAGAAGCCTCTGGAAGGACGCTGGCCACTCAGCCCTCAAGGCCCTCAGACTACGGCCCAGAATCCGAGTGCAGAGTGAGCTTTGGGCACAGGAGCTCCGTCACTCAAACCACAGCACCACACGAGGAAAATGAAGCTGGGGTCCTCTGCACACCGGCCACACCCAGAAGCCTCCTGGGCCTGAGCCATCCACACGCAGTGGCCTTTGTCTTTTCCTGCTTACCTCCTGGCCTCCTTTGAACAGGACGAGAGGAAAGCAAATCTCTATGTAGACAGGAAGTAGCTACAGCGACCTGTGACACAGGCCAAGCAAAGCTGGTGGGCTCTGCCCTGGGTCTCTCCCACTGCCCGGGTGCAGATTCCAGCTGCCACCAGCTTCCCTGCCACACCCCAAGGTACTCAAGGCCCCTGGGCAAGGAGGACAGCCACCCTCCAGTGAGGTGAGGGAGGCGGGGTCTCAAGCCTGGGCCCACAGCTTCCTCCTTCCTGCTGGGGACACCTGGCTGCCTCCCTCCTGAAGTGGAGATCCGGATTCTAGCACAAGTACCCGCAACCCTAAATGAGCCAGGCTTCTGCTTAATATTTTCAATAACGATCGCACTTGGTAGGACAAGTGCTTTTCAAACCCCGGCAATAGAAGCTGTGGAGTGGCATTTGAAAATGGAGATGTTAGGCAGGGTTCACGGCAGCCTGGTAAATGTCAAACATTTTATCCACGGGCAAAGTGGCATGTTAGACATATTTTCCTCCAAACCTGATTAAAACAGAAAGTGGCTCCTGCATATTTGGTTCTGTTTTAGATTGTGTGAGTGATGTGGGGAAGAAGAGTCGGGCAGGAGGAGTGAGCGAGGGAGGGAGGGAGGGAGGGAGGAAGAAAGGAGGGCAGGCAGCGGGGCCCGAGGTCCGAGGTGTGCACAGACTGTGGGCAGCAGCCTGCTCCGGCCCACGGGGGATGGCAGCTTTTTGAACAGAATAAATACTGCACCTGGGCAGGGCGCTTGCTCTGCTTGTAAACTGGAGTGGGCTGGCAGCAGCTGGCTCTCGCTGGAGCCACGAAGCTGTGTTTATGTGGAAGGACAAGTTCATGCCACTTGCAGAATCCTTGCAGCACCTGAAGGCCTCCTCACAGCTCCCACTCCCAGCCTGCGCTCTGGCCCTCATAATAAAGCCCAGGGCCAAGAGGAGCCTCGGGGCGGAGCCCTGGGGAGGGGAGGGCAAGGTGAGGCACTTGGCTGGCCGGCTCGGTCCTTGCTCCTGGACAGGCTGCTCTCTAACTAGTGGTCAGCGGCATCGGAAGCCAGAGAGGGTGGACCGCGACTCCTGACTGGGCTGCAGCACAGGGATCCTCATCCTACAGGTGACCGTCCCTGGCCTCCGTCTGCGGTCACAGCGATGGCTGTTGGGACGGAGCAGAGCCCTCGCTGTGCAGGTACACAGAGCACAGGCTGCCTGGCCACCAAGTGGCCCAGTGGTCAGCATCACACACAGTGGCTTCTTCCACTCCCGAAGCCTGGCAAACTCAGGGCCAGGTGGGGCGGACCCGGGTCCTGCCGATCCTCTCTTCCTGGCTTGTGGACGCCCACCTCCTCCGATGTCCTGGTGTAGGAGACGACGCTGGTCCTACCACAGGGCTCCACCTGCATGGAGCACTTCCCACAGCCCTGGTTGGCGGTCCCGAGACAGGTCACACACGTTAAATCACGAACACAGCCACAGGGCCCGCACCTTCCAAGCACGCTGGGGAACATCACAGGCGATGCCCTGCTAGTGTTTTGTCCGCATGCACAGCCCAGTCTCTCTCCACAGCCTCTGCAGAGCCACACTGAACACAGTGGCGGAGGCCCAGCCTACACCCCCGGTTGCCAGGGGATCCCCGAGGCTGCTGCCCTCCTCAGGGCCTTCTTTCTACCCAGAATCCACTCCAGGTCCCACCCAGGCCCAAGCCACCCACACACACAGCGTTAGGAAAACAGCAGTTGTCAGGGCCATCGCTTGAACTGCCAGCACCCAGCGAGCCAGGATGGTCACCAGATGAGGTTGTGCTGCCTGCCTGGCCCACCGCGACCTTCAGGGTCTGCAATGTTCCTGTCGTGTCAACGCGCCGTGGCCGGAGTGGCCTCCTAGGAAGGCGGCGCCTCTCCGCTGGGTGATGTGTGGTGCGGAGATGGCACAACACGGCCTCATCCTACTAAGAGGCAAAATGAGGTGCAGAGCTGTGCCTGGCTCCAAGCTGCGGGCCATGAACACCAGCGGGTGCGTGCAAGAATGCTCCTGCATCCGAGAACGGCAGCTCTGCGTTTATACTACCAACTAATACTTTCTAAACAGGCTTTTGAATTTAACTTAAAAAGGAGTGTTCCCTCATGCATTCTGAATGCATAATGGGTGGTTTAGCAGAGGCCGCGGTCACCCTGCCATTCTCTCCTGCCTCTCTGGCGCCGAACCCCTTCCCCAGAGTCAGAGGCTGGATTCCTTTCTTCCCCTCTGGCACGTCCCAGGTTCTTAGTCTGCTCCTCTTGGGATAATGTGAGGCTTTTTTTTTTTTTTTTTTNNAAGAGTGAGGCAAACCTGACTCCTACTTCTGCGCATGTGCGAGCAGGCGCGCGTGCGCGCAGGCGCGCGTGCGTCCTTCTCTACCAATCCCAGTGGAAACCCTAGAGATGGAGAGACTCCTGATGCTTCCTTGTAGAAATTTCTCTTCCAGGTGCATTTCTTATCCTAATCATTCACTGCACTGACTCGCAGAGGAAATAGGCGTAGTTAAAAGGCACAAAGCCGGGGCAGCCTGGCCACCACGCGGCATCGGTGGCCTGTCACCTGCTGTACCAGGAGTGCTAGAGGGAAGGAGGAGGGCCCGGACCCCGCAAGATGAACAGGCAGAGACAGTGAGTGTCCCGAAGGGGTCTTTGCGAAGCTGTCATTTTTAAAAATTGCATAATATAGTTGGACAGCAAACAGATTTGTCCGGTGACAAAGGCCTCCTCGTCCCCCGAAGTGTGCCTGGCGTGAGCCGTAGCTGTCACAGGCGGCTTCTCAGTTGGGGAAAACCAGTCTTTTGGCGTTCTGCTGGGGCTCAGTCTTCCTCCTGGTGCTCCTCAGCCTCCCGCAAAGTGCAGGGGCCTGGAAGCATCCTCAGTGTCCAGAAGGAGCGTGGGGGTCCTCTGCACATCGGGGGCTGCAGGCTTCTTGTCTTCGGGGAGGGGCAGGATGTGGGGCGAGCCCATCGCATTGTCCCACGTGGCGTAGAAGGCATGGCTGAAGCTACGGGATCCGGACAGAAGTTTGCTTTACCTCAGATGGAGCCCCGGGACCCTCAGATCTGTGGCACCTAATCCAGGTGTGGTGTGCTTCGCTGTAGTCCCAGCAATCCCCGAGGCTGCAGCAAGGGGGTCGCAAGTTCAACCCCAGTCTGGGCAATCTAGGGAGAGCCTTCTAAAAAGAATAAAGGCCCGGAGATGTGGCCCAGTGCGAAGGCTCTGCGTTCCATCCCTCGGACCACAAAGAAACAAACTGTGCATCTCTGTCAGAAATCAGAGTCTTATTTCTTCCGATCACTTTGGAGGACTGGCTTCTGGGGTACCTGTCCTGCAGAAGAGCTTCCTGCCACAGCTCCCCCCAGGAGCACCCCAACAGGAAAGGGGTTGGGTGGTCATCGCTCTTGGCAGTGGGGTTGGTGGAGCCCAAGCCGTGAAGCCAGCTGAGCTCACCCGGCCTTCCTTCCTCCCCTTCACCCCACTTCCCCCTTTCTCCTCTCTCCCCTCTTCCTTTCCATCCTCCTCCTCCTGATGTCCACAGAGGGCTGTATTCATCCTAAAAGTCTTGCCAGCTGGAAGGCACTGCCACCCCCAAGGCCATACAATCCTCGGAGGTGGCCAGACTTCCCTGGGGGCACCTTCTAGTTAGCTAGCACCTGGGGGCCTCCCTCTTCTATTCAAAGCTGCTGTCTTTGCTCCAAGCAGCGCATACTAAACTAAATCCTCCACTGGCCCTACGGGTCCTGAGCAAGAGCTCCAACCAGACCTTGGCCTCAGCTTGCCCTTGCCCTTGCACCACCCAGTGCCATCCCACATGGCCTGCCTGGCCCTGTGTCACACTCAGTGACCCTGTGCAGTATGATCCTCCCCAGAGCTCCAGCTCCCTGACTGACCCAGGGCAAGCAGTGCAGGGAGTCCAGAACCTGTCCCTCCCCGACTCACACCCGGGATGCGCATCCCGTTGACTCTCACTCCAAATCCAGCCTTTGCACTGACATGATCGTGTGGCATCGGCAGCAATTGTGGTTCCTCCCGAGGTCCTAGCTCTGCCTGGCCTTTGGGAGTGATGCGCAGCCTGTGGGTCTTGCCCAGGGACATAGAGCTGGCCACGAGTCCTGCCAGGATCCACACCTGGAGCTCCTGCGGCTGCAAAATCCTTCCTCCCTTTATCTTAAGCAGGGGCTATAATTGTTTCATCTTCTTCAAATGCCAGTAGATATACCCAGGGCCGAAGGATGGGAAGGATGAAAGATGGCGTCTTGGTTACTTTTCTCTCCCAATTGAGATGAAATACTTGATGACCCAAATTAAGGGAGGAAAGGTTTGTTTCTCTCAAAGCTTGTGGAGGGTTCAGTCTGTAATTAGCTGGCCCCACGGCGGGGTTCCAGGCAGAGGGGCAACACTTCAAGGCGGCAGAAGACAGCAAAAGTGGGAAAGAAAGCCTCTTCTCCGCCCTTCTGCAAGCAGGCTGCCCTGCCCCGGGGCAGGTTGACACTCACGCAAGCCCCACGAGCCCTCCAGCGCAGGCTCAGGATGTTGGCCTATGAAGGACCCTGGCCCCCTGCTGAGCCTCCTAGTTAGACCTGTAACCCTCTCAAGTTGACACAGCATATTAACCGTCATGGGTGCCAGGCACTGAAGACTCCTACTTATCGTTCTCCGCCTACCCGGCAGCAGACACAGCTTTGCCTGACTGTGTTCCACGGCTCATGAACACCAACAGCATTGTCCCCAGGTGTCACAGATACCCCAAGAGCAGGCGTGGGGATGGGGGCGCCTGCTCTTACAGGAGGGGACAGAGGCCAGGGGCACCTGGTAGCTTTCTGCAGAATCAGTCCACCTCAGAGCTATGAGCGGACTGGTCGCTGTGTCCCCGAGGGTAGGTGGAAGGCTGGAAGGACAATTGTGGGCCACGGGTAGGAGACTTGAGCCAGGGTTCCGAAGTGGCCGTGTAATGAAGGAGGGTGACCCTAGGAGCCCCCCAAGGCAGCCATTAGGAATGTGCAGGACTCAGGGAAGTGGGCCAGGCCGGAAGCCATTGCAGGAAGTGGGTCTTTGCCCAGGAGCCCTGCAGTATCTTGAAGGATATTCCAGGGCTTCAGAGCGGATGAACAGAGGGGATGCCGGGGACAAGGACTTCGGTCAGAAGCCACAGCCTATGTCCCGACCAGCAGGGACCATGGCTTGGTCACACAACCTGGGCCCACCTTAACCCGGGGTCCCTTGCAGGGGGCCCCAGCAGCCTCCCTGATGTGGTAAGCATACAGGGGCATCCTTCCTCCAGCTGTGCCCGCACATCTGCCGGGACCTGCGAGGCTCGCTGGGCTCGGGTAATAGATAGCCCTGGAGAGAAGCCAGCGTTCCAGATGGAGATGGCCAGTTTAATTTGCAGCTTCTAAATCTGTCCAGATACAGTGTTCTGTCATTAAAGATTCATTTAGACTTATCTTAATAGGAAACAATATAACTCAGCCAGACCCATAAATGACAAATTGCTCTCCCTCAAGAGAAATCCTCCAGCAAGAGTCCTGCCTTTCCATCACGCGGGCCACAGTTCGCTTCCACGCAACCGAGGAGGCTTCGTGGCATTGGGATGAGGGGCTCTCATGCTGTCTGTCTGTCCAACACCACGCCGTGAGAGCTCCTCAAACAGAAAGGACCTCGGGCCCCAGCTTCAGTGAACTGGGCACAGGAGCACACCTGCCCTGAGCCTCAGAATGCATAAAGCCCAGGAGCCCGGGGCAGAGGAGTAGAAATCATTCCTTGGAGCTGCATGGATAGAAATTCACAGGCGCTAAGCACAGGGCTGGCTTCCAGGGTCAGGGACGTCCTGGGTCTTCCAAGCCCTCAGCTCCTCCAAGAGGAGGCAGAGCAGTGGAAGGCAAGCTGGGCAGAATCGGGGACCACAGCGCTGCGAGGGGCGGCTAAGCAGTGAGGAGTATGTAAAGGCCCGCCGGGCTGTATGTACCTGCTTAAATGTCCCTGGCAAACGACAAAGCTCCCAGCACTGAGGACCTCCACCAGCATCCGGCACTAACAGCAGCCACCATGAGCACTTCCAGTTACGGCGGTTTTATATAAATCCACACCTTGCTATTCGCAGCTGCTCTCAGGACAAATCAGCTGGAACCGGGCGAGGAGGGCCTGGGTCAGCGCCCGGCGCGTAATCGCATCACACTGTGGCTCCAACCCCCACTGGGACTGAAGGCCGGATGCGCCTCACTGGCGCAGAGTGGTGGCTGTGGTTCCAGCCGCTGACTCCTGGGCCATGCCTGCGTGGTGCAGAAGGGAGGAGGGAGTCAGGGGAGGCGAGGAAGCAGTTTCCAAATTTAAGACGTGGAGAGAATTTTAAGAGGCAGGTGGGCAGCACGCACCTCCAAGGGGCACGGCGCCCCTCAGGACAATCAGCTGGGGCTCCTCCTTGAGATGGAGAGAACGTCCCCACGAGGTGCCCCACGCACAAGGACACTTGGGAGCAAGGACAGCCTCTTCCAGGGGCATCCACAGCTCTGAGGAGGAGGAGGAGGAGGGGCGAACACAGAACACCCCCAGCCCACGGGCACCAGGACTGTGGGTGTTCATTGGTGACAACTTTGGACCTAATGCTCCTTTCAGCTGGTACCACTAGGCTCATACTGGGACCAGGTGAGCTGACTCCCAGCCAGGAGCCGCAAGAGCGGAGAAGATAAAAGCTGTGAAGGGACAGACCAGAACAGCCTCTGGCCCCCTAGTGGACCTGCATTCCAGCAAGGAGGCCAGCGAGTGTGACGCACGGGGTGTTTTCAGTTCCCGGGAGAAATAAAGAAGATCTATGTGTTGGACGAGGACACTTTGAGGCACAGCTGGGAACGCTGAAGGAAGCGAGTGGGTGGGCATCTGGGCAAAGGGCACTGCAGATGGCTGAGGAGCGCAAGTGCAGGGTCGTGGGTGGGAACTCTTGCTGTCCTGGGGGAAGTGCAACAAGGGGCGAATGTGGTGCAGCAGCGAGAGGACAAATGAGACAAGGGAGGTGGGGAGACAGAACCCCAAAGGGAAAGGAAGAGCGGCGGTGGGGCTCACGCTGGCCAGAGGGAGTACGGTTGGCACGTATGACAGCGACAGGGACAGATCCCAAAGGGTCAGACAAGCAAGGGAGGACAAGGCCTGCTGGGTGTGCGTGGGGGGGCATGTTCCGGGGTCACAGCAGCAGGGTGGCCCTCGCCGACACTGTCTCTGGCCCTGTGATGCAGGGCGAGCTCTAGGCGAGGTAGGGCAAGGCCCTCAGCTACGATCCGAGGACAGTTCCCAGAGGCATGGGGCAAAGGGCCTGGCTCCTGGCACGGACCACACCGGGGCCTTCGGGGACTGGGCCCCGTGGGCCAGCGCATGCGCTCACCATCTCTCCCAGTCCCGCCCTGCTTTCCATTCCATAAATCTCGGCCTTTAAACCTCAGGATCTGCACCAAACCTGGCTGGTCCACCGTTAGACACCGATCTGTTTTTTTCCTCCTAATTGAGTGAGCGGTTAAGGATTTAAGACACTTTACGGTTCTTATTAATCTATTGTCAGTCTTTAATTTTATAGACAGGAACCACTTTCGAGCCAAGCTGTAAATGTTGGTTATGGATTCCAGACCCCTCGCGTGGATCGGGATTCGCAACACCGGAGAAGGCTGGAGGGAAAGTGGGCCAAAGAAAGCACAGTGCGCCTCCCCGGCCAGGCGGGCGGGCGCGGTCTCGGCCCCTCACCCTGCGCTCATGTTGATCTATCGCCGAAGGAGAGTTTTCTACCAGGACAAATGCGAGTGTCCCCCACCGCCCCTTTCACCTAGCCCCAAAGGCAATCCAGGAGGCTTGCCAGGCAGCAGCGAGGGAGGGGCTTCGAGCCCTACTGGTCTCAACCCCTCCGCCAAGAGGCCCCGAAGGAACCCCCGGCCGGGGCTGCATGGACAGCAGCCTCGGGGTAGCCTCAGACTTAGCGTGCACTGAGGCCTCCTAATCCTGTCAGGGTTCCTTCACACTGGAGACAGACGCCGAGGAATCCAGCACTTGGAACTCGCCGCTCTGGCCAGGGGCAGTCCCTGGGTAAACCCTCTGCGGAGGTGAGCGGGCTTTGTCAGGAACAGCCAGGAGGATGGAGCTCGTTTGCCTTGCCACATGCCCACGGCGACTCCTGCGTGTCACTGACCCTCACATCGCACGTCACCTTCCGTCACCCCTCAGCAAGGGTCTCATGGCACAGCCGGCTTCTGAGTGCTCTGAGGAGGAAGCGGTGCACCGAGAGCCGCTGCTCTAGGCCAGGCCACGTGCTCCCGGCCACAGTGGTGGTGATTGATCCTGACTCGCAGAAAGAGCTACAGGACTGTGACCACTAAGGAAGGAACCTTGGGGTGGGTTGTAGGAGGCAGGGAGAGGCCAGCAGCACGACAAGGGGCAGCCCTGCATCCCAGCCCTTGTTGATCAGACCCTCGCTCAGACCCTCGCTGGGGGACTTGGGAGCCAGGGCCACGTGGGCTACTTGGGGGCCCTGCCCCTCCCTAGGCCACGCCCCTCAGGGAGCTGCCCAAGCTCATTGGTCCTGATTTCCCTACAAAACAGCAAGTCCTACTTTGTCCTTGAGCCGCCTCAGGGTCAGAAAAAGACAGCATCGAGTGTAGGGTTTGCGGGCACCTTGGCTGGCACAGGACCCCGGTAGTGTCCGAGTCACTGATGTGGGACTCACGCCACGGGTACCTGGCGAAGACTCTCAGGGAATTCTTTGCACCAGATGCCAGCAGTTCCCTGCCTCTTTGGGTGTCGTTTTTCCTGCCAACAGGAAATTCCTAGCGCAGCTCTGAGCCCCATTGTCAGAGCTCGCCTTGGCCTAAGAACTTCCTGGATGCAATTAACTTTGCTCCTTGTGCTCTGCCCCCAAATCGCTCTCACGGATTTCACCGCGTAGCTATTCTATTTCCAGCTCCTTTAATTCACCGCTAATCTTTTCCAGAAGCAACTGGGCACTTAGGGAATTAATTCAACTGTGTCTTATCTGTGAAGTTCTGGCGACCAGCAGCCCATGGTAGAAAATCGCTCTCGGGGCAGACACAGTTCAAGTGAGGCTCCAAAATTCCCGAAGGCGAGTCTGTGGGTGCCGTGGAAAGTGAGCTCGGCAGACTCAACAGCACAGGAGGGGCGTGCGACTCATATCCATTTCTGAAAACAAGAAGCGGAGCTGCGTACAGCACGAGGAAAACGTCGCTCAGTGAAAAGTGTGAAGCACACGTATCCACAGAAAAAAGGAGACAAGCTGTGCTAAAAGGCAGGCGCCACGCTTTGTGGGACGTGGGATGAAGAGTGGTCTGCAGTTCTCTTTGGCCTTTCTTGGTGGGCTCCTGGTGACTCTTAGCCCCGCCTTTCCACCCATGTTCTTCCAAGCTCCAGCTGTATAACCTGCCACGAGGGCAGCGATGACGCCACACATCGGCAGACCCCGCGCAGTTTCAGGCCATGGCAGGCTGCAGCAGTCCGGCTGTGATGTCCAGGAGCACAGGCTCAAGCCTGCCCTCAAATCCCATCTGGATGAGTGGGCTGCTGGACCTCGGGCTGGGCATGTCCGCCCCTGGGAGGTCTCAGCAGATCTTCCAAATCGATGCTTCTTGGTCAGATCTAATATCAGAGGACGGCTTGTGTTAGGGGCAGGTAGGGCCTTACCATGGAGGACACGGTGCTGCCGGTGCCATTCGGGGCAGGGGGCCTGGCCAGACCTGAAATCTGCTGGTGACTTAATCAGCCTTGCAGCCTCCAGAACCGTAAGAGGTAAATGTCTGTGTCCCGCATTCCCAGCGTAAACTGTTCTTACATACTGACCCACACAGGCCGTGCTAGCCCTTTTGTGCTTGTTCGGGCCATTTAGGTTTGCTTTTATGAACTCTTCTATTTTCTGACCACTTATCTGTTCTGTCACTTGCATTGTTTGTAGTGACTTGAAGAAGTCCGGTATTACAATGGTGATGTGTTGTCCGGATATGAATCCATCCTCCCTAGTCACATTTCGTGATTTCTTAATATGTGTGCTTTCTGGAAAATCAACCCAACCCCCCTAACCCTTCCCTGAGTTAACTCAGGCTTCCCAGCCTGAGTTAATCTAGTGACTAGACTTGACCTGAAAGCTCACCCAGGTCCCCAACAGGCACATTTAGAAGAGCCATCAGCTAAGTTTTAGCACCCAAGCCCAAATATGCAGATTCTACAAGGCAGGGTGAGCCCAGAGCCTGACTCCCACACAGGCATGTGGCAGCTGTGCAGCAGGAGGTGTCACACTGCCGGCGGTCTGGGGACCTTGGGTCTGGGTCCAGTCACCGCGAGTGTACCTTGTTCCACTGGATGAAAATGCACTCTGCGTAAAGAGCCTCTTCGCAGAGCTGCTTCAGTTACAACTGCCGAGCTGCCCCATAACAGAGGTCCTCAGGGAGTAGGTCTGTTGAAGGTCAGACTCTTGTGAATTCTTGATTGCCTTCGTGTGATCTGGAATGACTTTACACACACTAGTCCCTTGATACCGGCCTTGCCAGAGCACAGCTCCCTGGCCATCTTCTCCTGTCCTGCTGGAAAGCGAATTCCAGCTGGAACTTTGACTTTATTTGCCTTCTTTCTCCTCATCCACTCTTGAAGCTGTCAAGTAGAAAGGGACAGTACTACTTACGGGCCTTCTGTCTTTGAGCCTTCCACCCCTGTGGCTTCCCTGTCCACAGATGCACCCACCAACGATTGAAAATACTCAGAAAAAGAATTGCATCCGTACTGACAATGTGTGGACTTTTCTCGTGCGATTCTCCCTCGGCTCCATAGGGCACCAATGATTTACATGGTGTGTCAGTTTATTCCAAAGAGCCTAGAGATGAATTAAAGCAAATAGGACTGTGTAGGTGCCACAGCATGCAGTACCAAGGAGTTGTACACTTGCAGATTTCAGTTCTGGGAAGAGTACCAAGGGATGATCGTCCTGGGTATGTGCAGGTAGGGAGCATCTCCTGGCCATGGGGCTCCAGCGTCACACAACCTGTACAACTAGCCACTGTAGGATTAAGGGGTGTTCTGTGCAAGACACTGTAGTGGGCGCTGAGGCCAGGTGACAACACCTGGCCCCTGACATTTGGCACTGTTGACAGGAACACAGTGGGCATCCAGGGTGCCCCCGAGTGCCAGCCCTGAGCATACAGGAGCCGGGAACCCAGGGAGAGGAGGGCAAGTCCGAGCAGTCTTCTGCATCCGCCTCAGGGACAGGCTGCAGGAAGGAAGGACGGATGGGGTTGGAATGGCAGGAGGCAGCCAGGAGGGCCTGGACAGGGTGGCTCTGGGAGTCACGGAAGGATGTTTGCATTTTATCCCAAGCATGCTGAGATCGACAGGAAGCACTCTGGGCATCAAAGCTTCTGCCTGGAGCATGGATGGAGGGAGGCCAAAGAGAGTGGTGGAAAGGAGGCGCTGAGGGTGCAGAGCCCTGCTGCGATCCCGTGAGACCATCTTCACCACAGGCATGGTGGGGCAGGAGCCCCTCGGGAGCAGCCAGGACCCAGATGCTGAAGCAGCTGCAGGAGCCCCCCTCCTCTGGAAGACAGGCAAGAAGCGATAAAGACCATTTCCTTGCACCATCAGTAGCGCCTGTCATAATGAAGGCTGAAGCCTGGATGATGTTGTTCTAGCAGAGGACTTCGTTTCTGTCAGTGGCTTTTAACTAATTACATAAGTACTGTCCATTTAGAATTTCGCTATAACCCCAGTTCCTATTAGCGGGCAAGCAGTGCCTAGCCTTTGCTGCAAGCTACTGTTTATTCATAGAAGGAGACAGTACATCACGGGCATTGTCATATCAAATAGATGTTTTTTGTATTGCATTGTGTGCAGTATGAATGAGCCAGAAGTGATTTGCCAAACAGGAAATGCATTTGAAAGCGAATTTTGAATTTTAAAAGACATCCACTTGCTACCGCTTGAGTGTGTGTGTGTTGGGGGGGGGGCGCTCCTGTCCAGCTTTCCTTTTATCTTCGAGGTTTTCCCTTAAAGAAATGTGAACCCCCTGGTGCTGGCAGGCTGAAGCCCTAGGGGAGCCCACTGGCTGTCCACAGGTCACCAGGAAACAGCATTGTCCACTGTCTGCGCATGCAGGGTGCATGTCTCACAGATCATGGAGCCCCCCTTTCCTACCTTTCATCGACGGGGATGTCAGCCCCCAGCATGTCAGTTCAGAGCCATCCAGAAGTCATGCCGGCACATTTTGCAGAGCGTAAATGCGTAGTTGCCATTAGGATTCGGAACAGTGCTTTCAGAAGCCACCAAATGGAACCACACATCTGCAGGGACCAGGGAAGATCACCTCTCTCCATCTAAGAGAGACACACACAGAAGCAGACAGATGTTTCTGATGGAGATGGCCGGCCTAATTTGCAGATTCTAAATCTGCAGAGACACCATGTTCTGTCATTAAACATTCATCCAGGGCCATCTTCATCAGGAACAATATAACAGAGCAATGT
This sequence comes from Octomys mimax, assembly GCA_002564305.1. NCBI lineage: Eukaryota > Metazoa > Chordata > Mammalia > Rodentia > Octodontidae > Octomys > Octomys mimax. The sequence continues at coordinate 13,856 of NDGM011089925.1, forward strand.
ACCTAGGTGACAAATGGTGCTTTTTGTGCATAAAATATTAAAGTGACAGCCAGTAACTTTCCTCCACCTGATCCTTCATGTTGAGTAAAGAAGTCCCGCGTTTCCTCAAAGCCCAGCCATACAGACTTTTACCATATGCTCAGCCTGTGGTAGAGAGGTGGCTGGAAGCAGGCGAAGTAGATGAGGCCCAAGACCCCGCCTGGGCCTCTGCGAAGCTCGCAGGGAGACATCCTCAGGATCTCGCCGCAAAGGAAGAGAGTGGCCCACACAGCAGGAAGTCGGTGCTGCTTTTGTTGGATTTGCTTTAAAGCGAGTTCCATTTTTAAGCTCAAGTACATTGGACATGTTCTGGGGAGGCTTTCACTCCACTTTGAAAGCCTTCTTCTGTATGCACCGCATTTCATAAAATGCTCTCTTATTCAAAGACATATTTAATTAAAACCCAGTTTTATGGTGCATGCTCTAATTATTGCTCTTGGCTCAAAGGCTCAGAATGAACCTGCCTTTTAATCCTGCAACTCAAATTCTTTGTAGTCATTTTTGGGAAGCCTGAATGTTTTCCAAATAACTCAGTCCTTCTTACATAAATTGCATGTTGAATTTTTTTGTAAGCATAAAAATGCAAATGAATAGGGGAACTGCACTGGGAGCTTGTTATAATTCAGCCACATTGAGAGATTTGGCTTGCTCAACGTACCATGCTTGGTGAAGACGGACGTGTCTGCGAGGGAGGGTGTGGAGCCTCCAGGGCAGGAAGCCCTACCTTTCCTCTGGCCAGGTCCTGCGGTTGCTGCCAGGCTCCGCCATGATGGGATCCTGAGCTGGCACAGAGCACGCACCCATATTTGCCGAGTGGCGTAAATGTAAAGTTATGTTCTGATGAACACACTGTTTGACCAATTGTTATGCAAGAGGATTTTACCTTTGTGGGTATAGACTCAGACCCAGAAGGCAGTGGGAACCTCAAGGTCAGTTGATGGTATCTTGTCGCGGGCTCAGAATGAATCTGCTGCGCGCCCAGACTCCACACTGGCCCCACACTGTGAGGCACCGTCTCGGCTGTGGTGCAGACTTCCCAGGGAGCTTTCGCAGCCTGCTCACGGGAGGCCCTGAAGCAGCGTCTTGAAGCCGCCATAGTGAACACTGTGGCAGAAACACACCGACAACATGTCTTCTCTGCATTCTGCAGGCAGACTCAAGGCCCTGGTGGGGCTGCTCGGGTGGGGGGCTCCATCCTTGGCTGGCCAGACCACCACTCTCCCCTCGGAATCCCCACATCCACTCTGCATGGGAGCCCATCACTGGCACCTCATCTGCCTCTCCCGGGACACTAGCTTTATGGGCTCAGGGCCCAATATGAATGCCCCCCTCAACCTTCATGAGCTCTTCAGAGGCCATATCTCCAAATACACTGATATTGGGGATTAGGGCTGCAGTCAGTGGATTTTTGGGAAGACACAGTTTAATCCACGTTATCCCCTCAGACACTTTAAGTTAAAATCTGTAGGAGTAAGAGATCACAAATGCTTTAATAATTTTAATTCCAGTGTGCTTCATATGCCATAAACCATCCGTGTTTACAGTGTACAATTTGATATATGTGGACAGGTTCACAAGCTATAACCAAAAGCAAGAAGGCTTTGCCATTGTGCTCAGTCCTTCCCCGCATCTGTGCAGTTCCACCTTTCTGTGACCCTTGTCCTCAGACCACCCACAGACCTGCTTCTTCTTTTTAGTCATTGATGGTTCCAAATGGATGTTTGGGGGTCTGGCTTCTTATGATTTTGAGGCCCACTCACCCCTCATCCTTTTATCCTGATTACTGCCATGTTGCATGGTGGCCATCCAGCTTTACTTAGATGACTGTTAGCATGGCCCATCTGTTTCCATTCCTTGAACCTTTGGCTTAGCCATATCTTCAGAGTTCTCTGGTAGGCAGCATACTGCTGGGCCTTGCTTTTTATAATAAGTTCAGCTGCTGTGATGAAACACTGGAGTCCAGGCAGCTCATGCAAGATGCAGGATTGTTTCTCACAGTTCTAGATCCTGGAGGACTACAGGTAGGGCTCCTGGACAGCCCTCTTGCGAGTTGCGGGCTTCTCACCTCCCATCACCTCCCTCACAGCAGAGGGCTCTCTGGACCCCCTTTGTAAGGTCATCCCAAAGAGGGTTCTCCCTCATGACCCTCCAACCATCATGACCAGAACTATCTTCTAAAGACCCAAGCTTGTAATACCATTACCCTAGAGGTTAGGACTTTAACACACAGAGTTTATGGGGGACGCAACCACTTAGTCCTTAACAGTGACAGTGCCTGCATTTAATTTGATTTACTTTTAAAAGTAAATTTATCATTAAAAATAAATCAGATTACTTTTGCTTGACTCCATCGACTTGCATTTTTATTTTATGTCCGATACCGGCTAGCTCTTCCCCCTCTTATTCTGCCTTAGTTTGCACTAGCCCTTTTCTGTCTTCCTCATTGTCTTATTAGCTTTACCTTTTTCTATATTAAGGTCAGTTTTGTGCCTATACTATAAATCCTTAGCTTAGGACAATGTGTCTCCTTCACTTTGTGGTATAAGGCTCCAGGTATCAGAACCCTAAAATAACACCTCCTCTCCTCCCCTCCCGGCCCTGCGCTACCCCTGCTGTGCATCTTATATTTTATATCAGTAACACCAGGCACATTGTTACATTTTAAGCAACATGACTTTAAAGAGACCCGTGTGACAGCAGCTGCACACCGACTTTTTGAGCTGCTGTCGGGGCTCCTCCGCCTCAGGATGGATAAAGTTCTAGCAGCAGCTGCCTTCTGCCCACATCGCTCCCTGTGGTACTTCTTGCATCTAGGCTCACTGCTACTGAACCATTTCAGCTTTTGTCTGCTTGGAATGATCTCAGTTTTGCTCTAATTTTACAGGCATATTTTCACCGGTTGCAAAATTCTAGGTGGGCCATTTTTTTTCAGCAGGAACATAAAGATGACTGTGCTCGGCAACAGATCTGCTGCGATCCTTATTTCTGTCCCTCTGTGAGATGTGTTTGTTGTCTCTAGCCGCGTTTAAGGGTTGTTTTTTCCCCTTTATCTCTGCCTCTGAACATCTTAATTATGATATACACTTGATTCATTCCTTTTGGTAGCACGTGTTTTCTGTACTTTATACTTCTTTGAGTTCGTTGAGCTTCATGGATTTGCAGGTCTAGGATTTTCACCAAATGTGGAAAAATTTGGTCCATTTTTCCTCAAATATTTTTCTGTCCTGTGCTCCCCTCTCCGTTTCCTTGTGGGCCTCCTGTGGCCTGCAGAGTGAGACTGACCCGGAGCACACGGCTGATCTTTGCTCTTTGCCCCTGCACATCTCATGTCGGCTATTTCCTATTATTGTTTTCAGGTTCATTAATATTTTGTTCTGCTGTATCTAATTGGCTAGTAATCTAATTCTAATGAATTTTTCTTCTCAGATATTGCTGTCTTCCTCTCTAGAAATGTG
>NDGM011089942.1:0-21851 GCA_002564305.1 Octomys mimax
TTTATTTATTTTTATTTTGTTTTTACATTAATTTTGAGTGTTGAGTCTTACTACACTGCACATAAGTAATCAGGTATACTTGATTCCATGCGTGGGTTAGATCATGAGTTTGTGGGCTCACATGATCCTCTTGGTATAGTCCACTAAATACCTGGGACTATGCCCACCATACCCAGCATGAAACCTGACATGTTTATGGTCTTTCTCTGATCTCTGATCTCTGAATTTAATGATCTCTGAGATTATTTTTGCCTTTAAATTAGATCTACTTTTGGTCTGCTGAGTGATTTTAAGCAAGTCACTTAACCTTCATAGATCTCATTTTCTTTATTTATAAAGCAGAAAAGATAATAAAAAAATTACTTCAAAGACTTGTTGGGTGGATTAATTGAGGACATCTAGGTAAAAAGCGCAAGTTATGTAGAGAGGAATCTAGCGCTTTAAACCTGTATAGAACCTAGAGAAGACAGGAAAACAAATGACACTGTGGGTGTGTGCAAGAAAACTGTATGTTCACAGTGCTTATGCACAAGCATTAAAGCCAGAAGCTCCTGAGGACAGCAATGGCAAATGCTATTTGAATAGTTCAGTTGTCACCAGCTTATTCCTGGTGACAGTAGATCATGTCACATGTTATAGTTAAGGTTCATTTCCCCCATGCATATAGGGAGCAATAAAACTCTTAGTGTTTTTGTCCGAACATAGCCAGGATCTTGCGGGCAAAATCTGTTCCCTGAGAATGGAATCCAGGCATGTCACAGTTGCAATATTCTCCTCAGAGTATCTGAGGTCTGTAGGAAGGTGCAGGCTGTGCCAGGAACACCCCAGGAAAAAGCTTGTCAACTCCCATGAACAAAAGCCAGCTTCTCAGAACCGCCCTCCACAGTAGAGAGCTACTGAACGACACTCAGTGTGCGTCTCTGAAGCTACATCTGCTTCAGCAGAGACACTTCTTGTGTCACTGGAGCTGTCTAAAAAACAGGCCTTTTCAAAAGAGCAAACAGAATGAGCTCAGATGCAGATGAAGTGCAAAGTCCAATCCATGGTTTTATGTCAGTGTTACTCAGTCATGAGGCCACAAATGATGAATTCCATTGTAGTAAATGTCAATATTTTACACTGAAGTTTCAAAAATCCAACAGCTTTTGAAGTGTTTCAAACCACAGATAATAAAAATGGAATTTAGCAGGAGCTTGTCTTTGCAAACAGTAAGTGGGAATTGAGACAAACAGGCCAGACAATTGGGCCTCCTGGGGCAACCAGGCTTATGTCCCTGATATTTTAATGGCATGTTCAATGTTAATAAAACAAAACAAGTTCTTCAAATGTGAGTCAATAGCATTACTTTCTTAATTGCTTCCATTTTCTTCTTTTTTTTTGGTAGATACTTGTATTCAATGTCATCTCAAGTTATGGTTTTTCCTTTTAGATATGCATTTATGCACATAGCTCATCATGGATGTATATATAATGCCGTTGAACACAAACTGCATCTCGAGATGTTCACATAGACATAATGCATTTCTCTAGAGCATGGTCTCCTGGGGGATACATGAGAACTGTGGTATTTTTCCAGTTGAGGGGAGATGAGAGATGATTTACATATGCAAGCAGGCAATTAGATTTAGAGAAGAGTTTTTCTGAGGAAGAACTTAAAACAAAGCCAAGGATATTGAAATCAGTTACCTGTGATGTACAGGGTCACGTAGTGTCCCTTGCAAGAGGCAGAGATGTCTGTGGAGAGTGCATTGCACATTGTCCCAGGCCCTTTCAGCCACTCGATCAAGTGGGAGGTGAGGGGTTTGTCCCTTCTTCAAGGGACACAGTGACAAGTTATGCAAACCTATGTAGAAAGTGGTGCCTAGAATTTTCACAGGACTGGGAAAAAAGCTACTCCTGTAAAGATGTAATTGGCCCTACCTACTAGGAATTACAAAATCCTGGAACACATACACATAGCATTCCCAAATCTCTGCAGGTGGACTTCTCACGAGAACTCAAGCAGCTTTGGATAGGACAGTCGGGACCTGATACTGGCCCGAGGAGTGGGAGACCCAAACACAATCACCACTGAGCTCCAAGCACCTGTTTGCTCTTTCACAGTAGCCTGCTCTCCCATTGTAGAGTGCACTTTTTTCCTAGTTTCACTTGGCCCAGACCTACTCAGGAGAGCACATTTCCTTTTCTACTTTTAAAAAATATAAAACTTCACTATATTTTGCATGTGTTTTGTCCAAGTCTTTGTGCTAGACTAGAAGAATCTAGAAACCACCTCTGGAAATAGACCCAGATCCCTTGAACTTGGTAACACATTTAGCAGAGCAGCCAAGAAGACCGTTATGGAAATTTGTTTGTTTTTCTCTCCCTAAGAAGGTATTTTTCTTTCCCTCTTTCCCCTATACTGGGGGACTCAGGAAGCTTCCTCAGTGCACTGGGCAGTTTCCTACTGTGCCCCACCATATGAGTAGTGGAGAGGGATGCACTTGTCTTTTGTACTTTTCCAAGCCAGAAAGAGACCCATAGTTCCACCCCAAGCTTCTCTCTCCCTTTCTTTCATGTTTTGAGTCACTCATTGTTGATACACATCAGAAAAGAGCTACTGGAGAACCTGTTTTTAGCCCAGTCTCAAAGAAGATTGTTCAGGTTCTATGTGTGCAACCTGGAGTTTAGAATACCTTTTCTCCTCACGTTCCTGTTGTCTACAGTACTTCACTCAGTTTTGGGGATTCATCACTCTATCCTGGTGAAATAGCTGCCTACCCATTTTCACCCTTTTGCGCTGAAAGTCTCACCAGCACTTTTTTCCTAGTTGGCCTTTTTTCTTTGGGTGAAATAAATGAGTTGCTTTTCTCAGGGCCTTTTTAAAAATCTCATTCATTCTTTCTGCCATGAATGCCAGACATTTTGGAGAGGCATGTGTTTAGTCACGTGGGTCCACCATATTTTCAGGCATCTTGGTTAGTCATATGGGTCTGTCACATTGCTCTGCCATACTTGTTTGCTAAGTTTTTCTGTTTTTCAACTGATGTCATCAACAATAAGAAGTCTCCACCTTGCAGATAAGAGCTAAGCACTGGCTTTTAGGAAACGTGGGGCTCCTCTTCTCTTTTACATTGTTAGATCCTCTCTTTGTTTCTTCTAGCAGAAATTCAGGTAATTTAGAAGCATGTCTGGTGGACCAAACAGAACGAAAGAAAAGCTTTAATTCAACTAAATATTAACTCAAATGGCTATGAGTATACAAAAGTAAAACCTGTTTGTACTTAGAACTTTTTAAGTTTTTTTTTTTTTTTTGTATTTCTATTACCTTATAGAAAGTGTCAAAATTTCCTTTATTGGGGTAAGTGACAAAAGGATATTTTTTCAGGTATCTGTGGGAGTCCTCAGACGGGAGTACTCTGATTTGAGTCCCCTTAGACCCAAGGTATATACCCTGATCGCTTAAGAGTTTGCTGTTTCTATGGGAGGACTCTAAGGGCTCTTAAGAGCGTCCTTTTTCTCAAGTGACTAAGGGAGTGTCTGGTAGGGTCTCCACCCTGATCTCTTGCGAGTTCCCAAGGCAGATGCTATAGTGCTCTGTCCATCCATCCACGCTTTTCTCTAAATAATCAGTGGATCAATGTGCCACAAGAAGCACCCAGCTGATTCCCATAACTTTGCCTTGAGAATCAAGTGGAAAATGGCAAGGGATGGGAACAAGATAGAAGTCTAAATTACAATGCTATTTTTCGACTAGATTTTTTTTCTGCAAAGTGATGTGAAATCCCCTGTGTTCAGGTTTTTGTGGTTCTTTATCTTTGGAAGGGCCCCAAAATCATGTTTCATAAAAAAGCTTCCACAGGAAAAAAAAACCAAACTGATATTGTTGATGATTCTGATCTCAGATGTTACCTGTCTCTTAGAGGGACATGAACCCTTCCCACTTGTTTCCATGAGTGCTTACACCTCAGAGAGACCCAGTACTTTCTTTTATGACCCATTTACTGGATATGGCCTCCTCTGTGTTCTACAAATGAGATCTAGATAAGGATAAAAGAAGAAGGGCTGAAGAAAAAGAAGTAAAAGGACATGCTACACTACAGCTGTTGCTAAGCATATGCAAGTTGTCCAGGGGAAAGCCCAGGGCCAATCAAGGCTTGCAAGAGAACTGGACACTGGACACGTGACTCTACCAAGCACCTGCCCGGGCCTTGCTCCATGTGTCAAGTGGCTGGTGTGCCTGACTCACAACACTGAGATTGATTGTGATTCCTCCCCTGGAAGGCCCAGGCCAGCCAAAACTTCCCACTTGGTGAAGCGGCTGAAGGAGCCTGGGACAACCTGCAACTTCCCTCCTACAGACATCTCTATTCTTTGCAAAGGACCCTGGGTGACCCTGGACATCACCAGTAACTGATTTCAAACCTTGGCTTTGTTTTAACTTCTTTCTCAGGAAAACTCTTCTCTAGGTCCATAGCCACGATTGAGGTTGAAGATTATAGTAACTTGAGCTTCTTTATCCTCCTCTGGCATGTCACTTCAAAGCCCAAATGATTAATATTGTGACTATGTAATTGCCCTACAGTTAGAAAGAGATTTACTTAGCAAAACTGAGGAATAATTACCCAATTTGAGCAAAGGTCAAAACAGATTTTACCTTTTGGGACTACCAGGCTTCCCTGACCTAATTAGTTAACTGGTACATTTTATACCATGGTATAATAGAATATCTGGGAGATCAATAGTAGCTACAGCTATGTTAGTTATGAAACTAACTTTGGGGTAAGTGCCAGAGGTTCTGACCCCCCTTCATGTCAAGGCTATTCTAGAGACAAAGGTTACTTGTGGTTGAATGGGGCATGGCTTACCAAGTGTCAGGCTGTGCTCCTTAAATGCCCCTACAGTTACTGCAATGACGTGTACCACTCTTAATTCTGTCTCTTCAAGGCCTACAGGCTCAGAGGTTAGCCAGTCTTGCAAACAGGTGGTTCCCAGACCAACACAAGCAGACAGGGAATCAGCCTTGCCCTGCCAAGCCCCTGAGGATGTCTGGTTTACTAACTGAAGTAGGTTTGTCCAAGAGGGACATCAAACAGTGGTTTATGCAGTTGTAATAGATATCTCTTCCCCCAGAGACATCTACTAAAAAATCATAGCTCATAGCTTTTATATGGGTATTCATATTTTAAAAAGTGAAATGCTAAATATTTGTGAAGACTTCAAATATGTCTTTCTGCTGTTACATGCCCATGCAGCAATCTGGAAAGAAAGAGGCTTGCTACTAATAAGCAATCATCTATAAGCAAAAATAGAAAATTCTGTAACTTCTCAAGGCAGTCCATCTCCCCAAGCAGGTCAGTGTCTTTATTACAAGGACCCAAGAAACATGCTTAAAGTCTCCTTGGGAAATAAATGCTGGTGGAGAAGCAAGAAGGGCCTCCTTACAGCCCCTCTAGATCCTAGCTTTGTTCTCAGTTTCTGAGGAACCATTCTACTGGCCCTTTTTAAGGAACACAGGGTTATGAAAATCTTATATGGAAAATGTTCCTAGAATTTTCACAGGACTTGGAAGAAGCTACTCCTGTAAAGCTCTGGAAGATTTGAGGGTCCTCTTCAAAAAGCAAGGCTCTTTTACTGTTCTACATGCAGATAAAGAGAGTCACCCTAATTCACTACAGCTTAAAGTTGCACCTGTATTGAGACACCTGTTCTAAATTAAATTGATAATGTGGGTAATCTTGCTAAGGCTACAGCTTTTGGGCTTTGAATAATTTACCTGACGTGCTTCTTTGCTATACATAAATCTTTCCTGCTCATTGTCATGTGTGGACTCTGTATCCCCAATCCTATAGTAGAGTTCACCAAGCTTTCTCCTATTGAGCAGACAGTTCGACAATCACGAACTCATTTCTCATCCCCTTCTGACAGGTTTCTTCTTCAGTTTAGTTGCAACATCCTGAGGAGCTGGAGAGCACATACAGAGCACAGTAGGAGGGGTCCATTGCACTTTTCAGCAGGTAGTAACCACGTGAGCATGGAGACCTGCACTCTCCTAGACCTCATGAAGGTGTATGGGAATTTGTGTCCGTTGGAGGGAAAATGAGGCAGGAGATCAGGTATAGCAGGCTGGCAAGACAAGTAGGTGTGAACTGCCAGTGACAAAATTTGAGAATACATGTATAGAACATTGCCCAAAGCTCCCCAGGTGGACTATCATGAAAGCTTGAGCCATTTTGAATAGAAAAACATAGACATGATGTAAGCCTGGGGAGTGGGAGGTACAAAAAGATGATCACCACTGAGCTTGGGACTGCTGGATTCTCTTTCGCACAGTAGTCCACTCGCGTGCCATAAAGTGTCCTTTTCTTCCTACATTTACCTGGCCCAAATTTGCTCTACATAAAAAATTTCTTTTCCTATATGTAATAAATGAGAAAGCTCATTTATTAAAGCTTTTGTGCTTGCTTGATCTAACACATTATTCTACACAAGAATGTAGAAGCCACCTCTGGAAGGAGATCCCAGCATCCTAGCACCCAGTAACCACGTGAATAAAAGAGGTGGGGCCTCTTCAGTTCTCAATCTGATCTTTCCCATGAAAATGAGTGTTCTCCAAAATGTGTTTTGCCATTTTCCCTTCTGTTGTGACCAACCCACATAATTAGAAGTGGTCAGACATTAGACCCTGGAAGACAACAGCAAGAACAAAACAAGTAAGGAAAATCCAGCCAGATGATGGCCCTCAATATCTAGTGGGTTTGAGAATTCTTTTCTTATTGTTTCTTTTTAACTTTTAAAATTATTTATTTACTTATTTGGTACAAGGTCTCTCCACAGCTTGGAGGAGAGTGGTCCTCCTGTCTCAGCCTAACCAGCACTGGGATTGCAGGCATGTATCACCATGCCTGGTTTTGGTGGCCCTTACAGCGTGCCGGGGATCTAGAGCTTGCACAACATGTGGTACCAGGGATCCAACCTGGGTCCTTCTTCTTGCCAGGCAGGTGCTTTGGCCACCAAGCTCTCTCCCCAGCCCTTCTTAATGTTTCTCAGGATAATTTTTTGATGAAAAATTTAATTTTGTCACTTGATCATTCAACTCAATGAAAATTTTACAGTGGCCTAGTTTAGTTCTGACATTGTTCGAATTGCTGGGGTACAGGGACTGTGACAAATCCATTTCCCTGTCCTTATAGATTTTGCAAGGGATGAATGAAAGCACCAATAGAGACAGAAGCTTGCTACATCAAGAAAGAAGCCTCTGAACTGAGATAAGCTGTTTTCTCCACAAAGTGTTTTCAAAAGACAGAAGAAACCTCTCTCTTCCCTGCCTCCACAACTACATACACAATAACTCAGCTATTTCTTTTAAATCCCTGACCCTACCATAAAAGTTTTATTCTTGTAGTTTCTACCTTAACAGTTTTATTATTTGAACTTACTGCTTTACTATACAAATGCTGTATACTTAAGTATGTGTATGAGAAAGAGAAAGGAGGACTCCTTATGTTGCTATGTAATTTTTAATTTTGAGTGACTTCTGTCTCTGTCCTAAAAAAATAAATTTAAATTAAAAAATAGAAAAGCAAGTATTAATATATACCATTTTGAAAAGAACTGGTAAGGGTGTGTGTACAACTCTTCTCCAGAAATGGGCTTTGGGATGACTCTATCTTTTTACAGTCTATCTTTTGTTTCTCTATTGCAAGATTTTTTTACTTAAGCAATTGGATGCCCATAAAATTATGTCTTCCTGTTTTTAAGTTTCAGCCTAGTGTAATATACACATACCAGAAAGGTGAGTTTATTGCCGTAACCACATCAACCACCTAGAACTAACCGCAAACTCTAGATTCCACTGCCTCTGAAAACCCTGAACTTTGCTATATAAGTTTTACTGCTTTCAGTTCTCTTCCCTTGCAGCTTTAGTGTCATGGATAAATGACAAATGACACTCTTACAACATCAAGGAAGTTTTGCTATAAGTCATGCTGTCCTCTTGTGCCAGCCAGCTGACTGGCAAAGTTGGCATAAGTCTGGTCCAAGTATAAGTTTTATGATTATCTTAGTTACTTTTCTCTCCTTACTGAGACAAAATACCAAATGCCCAAAGTTAAGGGAGGAAAGGTTTACTTGACTTGCAGTTTGTAGTGGTTTCTGTCTATAATCAGCTGGCTCCAAGGCAGGGTGGCAAAGCACAGTGCAGTAGTTCATGGCAGCAGAAGATAGCAAAAGTAACAGGAGCAAAAGGAAGGAGCAGGCCTCTTTTCTTCCTTATGTTGTACACAGGGAACCCACCCTGGGGCAGATCACTCACACCCCCAATCCCAGCACTAAATAATGACCAACTGCAAACTCTAGATTCAGCTGCCTCTAAAAATCTACCCACTGCGACTGCATGAGGCTTTATAGGGACATTCAGACACAAACCATAGCAATGAGTTTTGTGGACTGTTGTCACAGGTTGTTAGACTGAACCCAAATTTTCTGCTCAGGAGACCAGGCCTGTACTTGTTAGACGTAATTAACATGTTTTTCTTAATATTGCTATAGCAATTTAGAGAACGAACACCAATAGGTGATCATCTCAATCATGTCTCAGTTAATTTGGTGAATAACTGAAGTGCCAGCGTTGGACTGCTAGCAGCATATGTTGCAGTCCACAGTCACCATTCCCAATAGTTACTGTTCTGGAAAGTATAGCAATATGACATTGTTTTATTCTGTTTACCCAGAGTCACAGAAAAGTCTTATTATTATTGCTATTATTATTTTGCTCAAAAAACTTTCAATCAGGATGTGAATGTCCAGCAGTTTTTCTATTAGAATACTAAGAAAAGAGCACAGGTATCTTTGAGAGCTTCCACCAGCATGGCATACACATCAGTGACAATTTCATCTCTCTGTGACCTTGGGAAGCTATTATTAGGAGGTGGCTACTTTTGCCAGTGATTTTTGTATGTGTTATATCTAAGAAGAGAGAACGTGGAACAATTTTTTTCTTCTGTGGATTGTGACCATTAATACCTGCTGTACATGTTGCTTTATGCCCTGAGTGAATCATGTCGGGACATGGCGCTTGTAGTTGCCTGTCCTCTGAACTTCCATCACAATGTGAAGCCTAAGGGCCTTGGGCAGAGAGGTCATCAAAGAAAAAAAGAATAATTTCGAAGTACCCATAGCATTGGACACAGATGTCTCTTTAATGTTTGAAAATGCCAGCTGTTAGTAGTTATAATCTTGCTCTATACACCCGCCAAAATGTATCTGACTTGGAAGGATCATTGAAGGAAGAAATGTGGCTATTTGTTTCAAGAACTAGTGACAGGAAAATAAGAAATCCTAAAGCTATAATAAATATAGTGTGTGTGTGAGTGTGTGTGTGTGTGTGTGTGTGTGTGTGTGTTAGTTTTCCATAAGATTTCAAAATTGTAAACAAAAACATCAGTAATTTTATCCCTTAATGATATGGTACATACATCACATGATTTTCTTTAAATAGGAATTTGCTCACATTAATGACAAAAACAAAAGTGTGGTACAAAAAGACCCCTGCTAATATAGTTTAATTTGTTTGAAAGGGTCAAAGAACTTGAACAGAAAGTCATGGACAATTTAACAACCTACACTTTTACAAAACGCAAATGAGAACAATTTAGACTCACCTCTCATAAAGGCATCTCATGATTATTATTTGCAAATCAGTTTGTGAAGGACTTCAATTTCTGCTTTCTGATTTGTGTCTTTCTGGAAGCAATACTTTTTAGCAATTTTGAGTAATTGTTGGGTACTGCTGCCATTTACATGGCAGCTCCTAAGAGCCCTTGTAGATGCACAAAGAGAGCTTTGCCTACACCAGAGCTGGTTCTTCCCACAAAATCAAGCTTTGCCACGTTTGTGTATTTTTCTCTTCACATGTACTCGATACTCAGCTCCTCTCAATCTCTTATACTCAACCTTGTCCCTAGTTTAACTGTTAAAGCCTGAAACTGAAAGATTCAGTTGCTCCAATTTATGACCTCAACTTACTTCCTGGGTACATTTGTCTCCTGCTGTGTCTTGATTCGCCCTAGGAGCAAATCACAATTATTGTAGTAGAAGCTCACATTAAAGGCATTGGCTGTAGAAGAGTGAGTTCCAGCCCTCATGCTTTGACCTACTGTTTGAATGACTGCAAAGAGACCGTGCCACTTAAAAAAAAAAATCTTCCTTCAGGGTTTGAGGATTAAGCGATATAATGAATGCACATAAAATTCCTGGCTCTATGCCTGGAAAAGAGTAAGAACTTAAAGAGTGTTGAGAGTAGGCATTTTTCACTTCTGAGTTGCTATTTCTAGCCTACCAGAATTCTAAGGTCATCCTTTTCAAATTTTTTCTTGTTTCTTACTCATGTTGATGTAACACAAACACAGAGCCTCTACATCCTGAGCCTGGTGACAGGAAACAGATCATATTCACCTGAAAGTTCCTCACTTTGTACAAATCTACATTTGGGAGGAAAATATGAACCCAGAGATCCAGTTGGGGTGGTAACTGAAGTTGCTGAATCTTGGGACAGCAAGTCCTTCATCTGTCCTATGAGAATAGCTATTCTAGATTTGGGGCTGGTTCAGCAGTACCTACATGTTCCACTTGTTACCTAAGTGACCTAGAAATTGCTCACCACTCTCCTATTCATTTTCCAAAATACCAGCACACACCTTCAGAGATTGGCACCACAAGCTTATTCTCAGACCATAGCCTTGAGTGTGCTGGGTGTGCCCTAAAGGAAATCCTTATTTAACCATCAAAAAGACTGGGGTCAGGATTAGTTAAGATCTGTCCTATTATTTGAAGTGACAAGAGTAAATTTCAAATGTTTGCACTCATTCATTCATTTTTCTATGAATCTCTCAGTCTTTTTTTCCCAATACCTTGTCCTATTTACTCTAATGGGAAGGACTTTTTTTTTTTTTCTGGCTCAGGCTGCCTTAAGGGTGGGTCTGGTAAGGCATGTGGAGTTGGGGATCAAACTGCTCTTCCTTGGGCCTGACTGCATTTGCATCAGCAGGTGCTTAAACAACTGAGCTCACTGGCAGGCCACCATAAATTGAGAAGGAATTTTTTTTTTGGCTTCTAATAGGGCCAACATACAGTCTTAGTTTTCAAAATGTTGCACTTGTGCAGAAAGCGAACACAGAGAAAACTACTCATTCTGCACATCATGAGCTTAGGCTTTGAAGCTTGAAAGCCAAAAGGAGAGCTTTACTTCATTCCCTGAATATCTATTGTAGCAAACTGACAGAGGATAGATTAAATAGGAGAAATGACATTCAAATGTATTAATGTGCAAAAACACCAGAACGATACACAGAGTGACACTCAAAGAAACATTCAGATACTTGTAGTTGAAATATCCTATGAGGGAGAAGGAAGTGGGAACAAAGGCAATAGGCAGGCGAGGGTAGTAAATCATTCCCTGTAGACTATTGAATGAAACCAAAATGAGGGACAACTGTGTGTAGCAAAAGTTGACCTAGTTGTGTTCATAGATTTTAGCCTCTCTCCTCATGGTACAAACTTAGTCTTTGGTTGAAGAAATTTTGGCAATAAGATTGAAGGCAACAGTATTCCTCGTTTGGTAGATCAAATCAGGTAGAAAAAGAAACTTTGTCAAGTACCTCATCCAGTGCTCTGAGTCAGAGAAAAACGAGAAAGTCAAAGGGACCTTGATTCTGAGATAGATTCCAGGGCTTCTCAGCAGCAGCACCAGTCATTTGATACCATTACCTGAGTCTTAATAAATATTTCCTAGGATTTGAGGGGAACCTGTGGAACAGTATGTCAGTAAAGGTCTACAAAATGTACAAAGGCACAGAAACAGCAACTGGGAAGCCATGACTTTTCTCCACTGTCCTATACAATTTTCTTCCCCAGAAGATCCAAGGCATCATTTAACCCAAATCTATGCCCTGCTATCTTGATCTTGGGAGTGGAAACCTGTCAAAATACACATAGTCATGCAAGATTTACCGGACTGTTATGAAGGATTTCCTGAGTTTCTCCAGCAGTGTTTCCCTCCCAGCTTATTTGGAGAAGAGGAACTGCTTCTCATTTGCCACTCAGCAGAAGTGTAAACATCAAGGAGGAAGAGGTGGGTGTCTCATGGTGGCTTTCCTAAGCAGAGGGGACACTCACATTCTTGACCGAGTACCAGCATACTGACAAGAAGGGGATATAGAAATGGAGGCTTGAACACGGACTAGGAAAAATTCAAAGGTGAAGAGCTGGGACTGTGGCAGGAGATTAGAGCATAGCCAGCCAGCTGAGCAAACAGATGTGACCTATTCATTCACAGATATCCAAGACACCAAGTGCTCTCTTCAATTTTTCTTGGTGTAAAATCCAGCAGATGTCTGTAGGACTAGATCTGACATCAGGCTGCAGAATGGGTGACAAGAGAGAATACAGAAGATACAGCCATTAAGCTCGTGGCCACTCTGGTCTCTCTTTCACAGTGGCCTGCCCTCATTCTGTAGAGCATACTGCTTTTCTTATCTTCAGAAAATATGAAACTTGGTCTTAATAAATATTTAAAAAATAAACTTTTTGTCTGTCTTGTCCAATTATTTGTTCAGGACAGCAAGTACATGGAAAGACTCTCTAGATGGAGCCCACAGCATCTTGAAACCCAGGTAACAAGACTATATTGGGCCATAGATTCATTCAGGGCTGGAAATCTCACACACTGTCATTGTGTCACAAGACTGACCCACTGCAATGAAGCGTACCCTGGGAATTCCCACCTTGCGTTACCTGCAGGTACCACAGGCGCTGGCTCTTACTTTCATTTACTTACCTCTCCATATGACTTAATATAATAAGAATTTTTCCTTCTGATACTGTTTTTTTAATCACAGTGGCTTAAAATAAAATATCACATTACTACTTGACCTGACTCTATTGTAAACAGTTATGCTGAATTCCTGAAAATATAAACTGAGGGGGCTTCTACATTTAGCTTTCACTGTTAAGTTTGGAACTGTGTGACTTTGCAATTACTATTAATATATAACTATTAATCAGAACAATATTATACTGCTATAAGGGCTTATCTAAGAGCCTAGAAATGCTTTGTAATTTGCTCCTTTGCATTTTGGCATTCTGACATTTTGCAGACGAACAATTGTTCAACATGTAAAGCCTAAATGGTGCTTTTTTATTCAATAAAGTATTGTATTATTGAGTGAATTACAAAGAGGCACTATCCTTTGCACACTAACTCAGAATTTGCTGCTCAGAGCAAAACCTTGGTTTTCTTTCAGATGCTAATAACATATATTCCCTGCAAAGTAAAGTTATTCTCTAAAAGGAATTGGTAAGACTTGGTTTGCTTTCATTATTTATTTTGCTTAATAATGATTTCCTGCAGCAATAGAGCAACATTTTTCCTTATTGTCTCTTATGGAAATTTGAATTCAATTGATACCTTTCTGCTTTTGCCAAGTTAAAATATTATCAATTATAAAGTAATCAAGTCAAAAGTAAAATTCTTTTCTGATGACTCACATTAATTGTTGATGAATGCTCTTTTTTGTGAAAAGAATGAAAAGAGTTATCACATTAAAGCTATCAGCATTAATATACATAATATTACCCAGGCAGTTTTATGTAGTAGCGGGATTATTAGACTTGCAGTAGACAGAGATATTCAATGCTTGTGAGATGAGTTTGTATCTGCATACCTATCAGGTGATTGATCTTAAGTGATTTGCTGTAATCTTCTGTAGTATAAATTTTCTTATCCGTAAAATGCAGAGAAAAATACATTGTCAAATCCTGTAGCGGTTGTGAGATGAAGTGAAGGGGAGTAGGTTTGTGAAAGTTTGTTAACTGGGCAATATATTCAAGCAACTTAATATAGCCAAAATATATACTAAGATGTGCTCCATGTTTTCAGGAGAAAACTGAAAAAATACTTTCCTGATTTTTGTTATAAAACTTTAAAAAGTTAACTCTTTGAAGCAATTTAACCTAGTCTAATCTAAGAGTGTAGAAACATGAGTTAAATTTGTTATTCTTTTTTTGAGTTTCTTTGAAACTTTAGAAGTTTAGATTCCTTTGCTTTTGTCTTTTTGCTGGTCAAATCAGCCCTTCCTCCCTCCCATAATTACCCGAATCCTACTAATTTATAAAGTTTTATAGCTAAGTGGGTGAGCCTTGAGGTGACATATTAATTGAAATAAATCAGACATATAAGCTTAAGCATCATTTGTTTTCTCTTATGTGAGAAATCCATGCTGTTAAATAAAGCACAAAGTAAAAGATAGATAAGAAGAAGCAGGGAGATCTTTTTCAAATGGAAAGGAGAATAAGAGATGGAAGGACAGTGTAGAAAAAGAATAACTGAGGAAAAAACGGATATGGAACTTTTGCAAATGGGAATGAAACCAAGTTGGAAGGAGCAGGGAGGGATGAGAGGGGCTGAGGATGATAAAAGAACGACAATGTGTCACTTGCATGTACCAACTCCCATGATCAATGCAACCATTGTACATTACAGACATACATTAATAAAATAAAAAAATGAAGTTTGAAGAAGTCTAAATCCATTAATGATACATATGAACAGTTTAGAAAAACAAATACTGATAAATACTGTTAGTATGAAAGAATGGGAGTCTGATGGTCCTCTTTCCCGAACCTTCTCGAGTTGGATGTGAGATGTCCACGTGTCCTTCCTTACTGAGAGTTTTGAAAAGTCACTGACAAGTGGAGATAATTTTCATAATCCTATGCAGAATCTCAGCCTAAGCCAAATATTGAAAAATGACAGGATAGTTGGTGTTTCAGGATGACAATTTAATACAGGGAGGTGGCTACACTGGTGTTGAAGAGACAAAAGAGCAATATAAAACATCAAAGAAACACAAGAAAGACAACTACAAAAAGTAACACTTCTGAGAATAAAGGGACAGAGGAAGGAAGGTAGACCTGTTGGAGGGAACAACAAGGGGGATTGGAGCACCTCTTCTCAGCTCCTGGTTGCCATGGAAGCAGTGATGTCCTTCAATTATGAAGCTTCCAAAAAATAACCTAGAAGTAGACTCCACTGCCAGTGCTGCTGCTACGGCGGCTGCTGACATAGAGAGCATTGTTGACAGGAAGGGCAAGGAAATAGAAAAACCCATGTCCCTCAAGTCCTGTTCTGGCCTCCCAGTCTCTACCTGGTGCTCTCTGTTCCTGGAACACTGTGTAAAACCCAATAGCGAAGAAATGCTGGTCTTAGACTCCCAAGTCCCAGCCTCATGAATCAGAGCTGGAAGCATAGATCAAAGGTTGACGGATAGCAGTTTAATAACCAGCTTACTTGATTTTAGATAGCAATATCTGCTTATAGCCCCCAACCCGTTGGCATAAATAGTCTGCTGTGAGTGCAGTGGGGCACTGTGACTGGAGCCTGTCCATCCTCTTCTGTAATGGCAGCAGGAGTAGCTTTCCACCCAATGTGTCCAGTAGGTATAACTTCGGAGCTCCAAAACCTTAAAATACCATTGCAAGTTCTTCTCCTGAGCTATCCTTTCCACTGAGTCTCATGATGCCACTGTTTCAGAAAACTGTAAAAAAAAAATATGAGGAAGTATACAGATAATTTTAGAAAGCCATTAAGTTGATCCTTCCACTTTCCTATGTCACACCTTGATTTCGTGCTGATGTTACCATGCTGATTTCAGAAGTAGAATTCATCGATGTATTCCAATCCTGTCATTTTTAGTGATAAAGAAACTGACTTTGAAAGAATTGGTAATGTGAATATTTAGTAACAGTTTATATTGTCTCCTAGGTGTTCTGATTCCCAATTTCAGTTCACTCTACTGTACCTTACTGCCCATCAGGATGAGGTAATTATTTCATATATTTTTTAACCAATAATTATAGTCATTTGCCTTAGTCATTACTATGGAATTACAAACAACTGCACTATTTTTAGAACTGTGGCACCACATTATCAGTTCCAAAGGAAACATCAAATCTAGATCTATGTCTTTGCCATTATGTCATTACTTTTGGCCTTGATTTTATTGGATTTCAGGTTTCTAATGGTAATAGAATGGTGTTTTGCCTCATTAGCTGAGAAAACAATGTTCATTGCTACTGAAATCGAATGTGAAAATATGATTTTGGTAAATTCAGGTTGGCTAGCTAAAGTAACTCCACTGCTATCCTATATATCACAAAGAATATGACCCAAGTTTCCCTACTTTGTTACAAAGAATTGCCTACAATTTCTCTTTTTAAAATAATTTCTTGTTCTTCCTTCTAATGAATGTACACTAGCATGATTAGAGGACAATTTGCCTGGGCCAAAAGAGCCCTAGGTAGCTGATGAAGTCTTTATTTTCATTGGTTTGTCTGTGATGGTATTTCTAGAAGACATTAGTATTTTAGACAGTAGATTGAATGAAAAATAGATTGGGTAAGTTCACTAGAGAAACAGAATCTTCAGGAAAATAAATTTATATGTAGTGGAGTGAGAACTGGTGGGCAGCTTGTAACACCCAGGTGAACTGAATCAGCATGGTGCTGGCTGGGCATAGCCCGCCTGAAGGCTGTTACCACCAGCATAGAGAGGAGAACTAGAGAGGAGGAAGAGGGCTGCTGGCTCTCCCGGAGGGGCTTGTCATGCAGGCTTTCCTGATAGGAACTCGGCCATTCTCATTGTTGGAGGCGTCGGGACCAGGCAGTCACTGTGGATGGCTGTGGAGCTTTTTAGGGGAGCTCTGGTTCATCCTTTGATTCCTGGCTCCAGTGCAGATCCCTCAGGCCCCTGGCACAGATCCTTCATCCTGCTGGTACAGACTTCTTCCTCCTCCTCCTCCTTGATTTATTTATTTGGTACGGGGTTGTTCTATGCAGCTTGGACTAATAGTGATCCTCCTATCTCAGCCTCCCCAGTGCTGGGATTACAGTTGTGCGCTACCATGCCCCATTTCTGTGGCAGGCTGTTGTACCCTTCTGAGGCCAGTACAGCATATGGTACTGGGGATTGAACCCTGGTCCTTGTGCTTACCAGGTAGGTGCTTAGACCCCTTAGCTATCTCACCAACAGCTGGTATAGACTTTCTAGCCTCTGCCACTAACCTTCGGGCCTTCCCAGCACAAATCCATGGAACAGACTTGCATGAGATATTGTCATGGGCTCTGGGCCTCCAGTTGGACTCGTGGGGGCATTACTATAGGCTCTAGGCCTTCAACTGGACTCATGAAGGACATTGCCATGGGTTCCAGGCCCTCAGCTGGATTCTTTGGGTCTTTAGTGTGTAGAGAGATTTTCTGTACTCTTTTGTACTTGACTCTTTGGGTGACTATCATGAAATAATACTATAAATTATGCATCTTGTATTCAATTGCCTCTCTTGCAAACACTGACTACAGCAGTATATATGGGCTTTGTTAGAAAGGCTTACAAGATCAGAGGCAGGAGAGTCTACAGCAGCTGTGTATACACTGGAGACCCAGAGGATTCCATAGCTGCTCAGGGCAGAAGCTTGAAACACAGAAAAAAAAAAAAGAGGGGGATGAAGTATGTAGTAGCAGTCTGCGACTAAAGACATAGATGCCTCCTGGAGAGTTTCTGGTATGAGCATTCTTTGGAAGGCTAAAGAAAC
Organism: Octomys mimax; assembly: GCA_002564305.1. Lineage (NCBI taxonomy): Eukaryota > Metazoa > Chordata > Mammalia > Rodentia > Octodontidae > Octomys > Octomys mimax. The sequence goes on from NDGM011089942.1 coordinate 17,625, forward strand.
TGAAGTCTTGTGTCCATATGTGATGACAGCAATATTCAATTCAGGCCCACTGGAATTTTTCAAATACATAACTTTCTTCTTCTTTCTCTTTTATTCTATCCAGGCTTCTAGCCCATAGGGCAGTCCCACCTGCAATCAGCATGAGTCTTCCTCTCTGCCTATGTACTATTCATCTTTGAAAACACCCTCATGGACACACCCAGAACCACATTTCACTAATCTTCTAGGCATTTCTTAATTGAGTCAAGCTGACATGCTAAGATTAAGAGTCAAGACAAGATGGCATCCTCACTATTGTGTGTAGGACTCATCTACGCCAGGGATGGTGAACCTTGTGGAGTAGATATGGGAACACAGGAAGAGAACATTTATGTGGGGAGGGGAACAAGGGAAGTGAGATGGAAGGGAAGGAAGGGAAAAGAAAAGGAAAGAATAGAAGGGAAAAATACAAACATCTTTTGATAATTCAGAGGGGATAAATGTTAGAAGGAAGGGAAGGGAATGGGGAAAAAAGAATCAAGATGTATAATGTATAGATACTACTTCCCTAAGATGAATGTGATCTTTATGTATCAAAAGCATTCCAATAAAATTAATTTAAAAGAATCTTTCCATGCAGACAAACAGCCAACTGAAGCCGGCATACAGTAAGTTTGCCTTTACTTTGAAAGTTGAGGGGTCTTATTGTTGTTGTTGAGATGCAATGTCTTGTAGGAGATTAGATAATGAGGGATGAGTCCTAACTGACCTTGCACGTGGGAAAGAAGGAGAGAAAGAGCAAGCTGTGCTCCTTTGGCAACTTGCCAGCATGCTAGCACATTGCAAGTTCCAACTGTGTGGAAGAGCCAACACAGCTGAGATCTAGTTGTTTATCTGGATGTAGATTATAGATAACAAGAGGCAGATGACCCTTCTATCACCCTAATGACTTGCTCCCATGTCTAAGTAAAGAAAATCAAGGTGATTCAGATGCTTGAGGGTCTTTGTCCACTAGAGGCAAGAGCCCCTTGGTTCCCTCTTTAAAAATCATCTCTGTATCTTGTCCTTAATGTCTGTTCACCCCCTCTGGTCTGGCATTCCTTGCAGGCTGGTTTCCTACAATGTCCATCTTCTGTCTTTGTACATCAGACTTGTGATTTCCCAGTCTTTAGGCTTCAGTGTTTACATTAGCCCAGTCTACCACAGTTCCCCAACCCTGGCCTCACACCTTTCACCTCAGATACAGAGTTACCCATCGGGTCTCCTGTTTACAGACACCATCTTATTATATCATTGATCTCCCCTGGGCTTTCCAGCTGACAGATGGCATCACATGTAACTACCTGCCTTCCATAACCTTTTGAGCTAATGTCCATAAGTCTCCCTTTACACATATGTAAAGTATGTGTATATGTGTTTGTGTGTGTATAAAATTATACTATTGGTTGGTTCTTTATAGAGCTCTAATATACATATTTTTATAAATAACCATGAAGAATAGAAGTAATCTTTTAATTTTAAAGAGAATAAAAATAAATTTTAAAAAATCATTAGAAATCACACAGAATTTCAAAACACAAGATACTAGGAATTCAGTAATGGTTGGCATATAGCATATTGTTGTTGTCTTCAAAGTAGTTGCTCAGATCACCAGATATAAGCATTAAAAATTGCTCAAAATAAAAATTTTAAGCATCAACTGTTTTCTTCAATAAATAAATAGAAATTAGTAGTACAGTAGCTAACCTAAGTATACACATATATGCTTTCATCCCCTTCTTTGTTTTCTCTTTTCCTCCTATTCCAGTTGTTCCTTCCTTTTGAACAATTTCTTTACCTTTCACAGTATCTATTAAATCTTTTGTATTTTATCAATACTTTCAGGTTATTACACAAGTGAAACAATGTGATGTTTACAGATGTGGTTCTGATTTATTTCACTTATGAGTATGGTCTCCAGTTGCATCCATTTACCTACAAAAACCCTGAGTTTATCTTTTTTATACTTTAGTAAAAACTCCATTGTATAAAAATACTATATCTTTTTTATTCATTCCTCAATTGGTGGACATTCGGCTTGTTTCCAAATAAACTCAGCCAGTTACACCTGACATTAAAATCATATTTGAGCCCTAATATCTGATTGCATTTCTAGTCCTTCAGTTCCCTGTGACTCAAATCAATGCACTTACTTTACTACAAACATTTAATAATGATTACCAAAACATTTGGGAAATACAAACAAAATCATCCTTTCCTTACTATATATTATAATTCCATGAAGTCATCCACAATCAATTTGTATTTGTTATGCAAGATTTCTTCCTTCTCCCATGACTGCGTAAAATTAATCATCCTGAATATCAGAATTGTTTGCCAGCCTGCACATGGAGGGCATAAGAACCAGACCCAGGGAGGCTTTCACAAAAGTAGTGAACTTTGAATTATGTGTTCAAACAATGAGGGACGCATATGTAGCAAAGATATGAGCACACACAAAGCTCAGAAAAGCAAAATAAGGTCAGTTCAGGGAAACCGCATGACCAATGAGATAATTTAATGAACATGAGTGAAATATACACTAAAGATGAAGATTTGGAGTTAATGATGTCATTTAAACCATGAGAATAAATATAATCTTTGCAAAGGAATGAAGACAGAAGTATGCAAAAAAAAATCACGAGAACTAGGAACATACTGGGTAAGCGAGAAGTCAGTGAAAGGATCTATATGAAGTGCTTGGAGCAGAGGCAACAAGAATGCATGATATGGCTCTGGGTAGTACTGGACTGAGGAGTACAGCAGTTCTTGCAAATGGGTTCTCTCTGTCATTGTACGGCACGTGGCATCTAGAGTGTTATATCTTAACAACAGAAAAAATAATTTGTGGAAGAGGGAACTTACCAAGGCAAGAGGAGAACTGGAAGAACAGACCCAGCTATCAAAGAGTTCTGGTGAAGATAACAGGGTGTGCTAAAAATGGGCAGAAAAAAGGAGTGTTTTGTTTTATTCCAATTCTGAAGATGGTGTTCAGCACATGGGATTGGTGGAATCAGGAAATAAGGCAAATATCCTGCCATCAGTAAGTATTAGGAAAGCCAGGCATCACTGTAATTGTTGTTGAGAATTTCATTAATGTATGGTAAAATCACTGCAGACAATTGGGGATATAGAAATAGTCTAATTCTAGAGAGTTTTCCAGAACTATGCAGGTCCCTAGGAGTTCAACCAAAAAAACATGGTTCCTGAAAGACATTGCTTTTTAGAACATGGTGGGGCAAGTGAAAGGCAGCTGATCTGTGCTTGCACAGAGGAGGGAGGTCTGAGCACAGTGTGCAGCCATCTCTACAGCCAGACCTGTGTGGGGAAGCAAGAGTGAAGGGCCATACTGGGAGAATTTCCTAATGTGCACCTTTCTAGGAAGCTTTTACAAAACCACTTGAAATCCAGTTAATTAGTAAATGGATAACAGTATTTTACTACTACCAAATTTGCTGAAGTATGACTTTCATATTCTTTTAGTTTAAAATATTTTATTTATTTATTTATTGTATTTTAGGAAAGGGTCTACAAGGTGTTCAGGGTCTTAATACTAGATTGGACTCATAGTGATCCACCTGTTTACAGCCTCCCAAGAGCTGGGATTACAGGATTGCACCACCATACCCAGTCTCAACTGCCATCTCAGCACAACCCGGGTTACTGGGTCGGCGGGGCAGGCCCAAGGACCAAACCCCTGGCCACTGCACCTGCTTGCAGGCACTTTAATCCGCTGAGGTATTTGGCCAGCCCTCAAACATATGTAAATTAAATAGCCTGAAAGTTTTAATGAAAATTACTGGATTCATGAAGCTAAAAAGTATCATACTTTTCTTCAGTGTAACTTTCTTAATTATCTCTGAGATACAGATTTTTATCTGGAAAAAGTCATAAACTTTAGTTCTAGTAAAAAATAAGTATGATTCCTATTTTTTAAAAAAGGAATATGCTGTACAGCCTATCATATATATTCAAATAAAGTAGATATATTAATTTAAGACAAACCATTTGATGAAAACTTTTATGATTAAAGTGAGATATATTGGAAGAAGGGAGAAATTATCTTGAGAGAAAGCCAAATAAACTTTCTCTTTGCTCACGGGAATTCTTAGGTATAAGGCAGACAATATGAAGTCAACCTGTGTGCATCAAAAAAGTTGAAGGATAATGATACATATACATATATATATATATATATATATATATATA